>MU375919.1:315285-418834 GCA_022495235.1 Xylaria curta | reverse complement strand
AACTATTAATTATATTAAATTAATTATTAAATAAATTTAATAATATTAAATAAAAAATGTTTTTATTATAAAATGTTAAATTTTTAAACGTTATTTTTAAAAATTCTTTTAAATAATAAAAAAAAGCTATTAAAACAACAGCGCTTTTAAATTATAAAAAAATATTAAATAAAACAATATAATTAACAAGTTGTTTTTATTAATAATATTTTTTAGTTTATAAAAAATAAAATTAAACAAAAGATTTAAACATTTAAAAAGCGTTAGTTTGTTAATTATTTATACCGTTTTTTTAAATAAGTTAAATTTAATTATTAAAGCTAATAATAAGATTGTTTATATTTTTTTTTTCGTTTTGCTTTATAGTTGTTTTAATTGCTAACTTAACAAGGTTTTTAAATATAACAACGTTTAAAAACAAAACTAATTAATAAAATGCACTTAATAATATAAATATTATTTTTTTATTTAAAAAAGCAAATATTATAATTAAATTAAATTAAATAAACATAATTTATTAATAATATTTATAAATATTGTTTATAAATATTTTTTATAAACATAGTTTATAAATAAAAACTTAGTTTAAATATTAATAAAAAAAGTTTATAAATATTATTTTTTTATTAAAAATTTTATTAATAAATAATTAATAAAAAATTAAGCTTAATAATTAATTTTATTTATTAAATATATATAATAAAAAAATAATAAATAAAATGTTTAATAAATTATATAAATAAAAACATATAAAATAAATTAATAAACTATTATTATTTATTTATATTATATTTATAAAATAATTATAATATAAAAATAATTTTTATTTTAAATTAGTTATTAATTTTAAAGCTTTAAATAAAATTATAATATTTAATAATTATTTTTTGTTTTTATAAACTAAAATTATTAATTTTTTATATAAAAAAAATTTATTATATATATAAATATTATTAAATTTTATTATTAGTTTAAAGTTTATTTAAATTATTAAAATTATTTTATTATAATTATTCTATAAAATATAAAATAATTTATTATAATAGCTGGGACTTTGGCAGGTGATGGCAGCTGGCAGGCAGCAGGCAGTACTGGTTGGTTCATATCTTTTAAACAGGTCCATGGCAAACAGATTCTAGATGAATACAACACCTCTTCCTTTCCTTCCCACGATTCTCTTATAATATTAATAAAATTTTATAATTTAATAGCTTATATTTAATGTTTTATAAATTAAATATTATATTTATTTAAAAACTTTTGCTAATATTTTATTAATAATATTATAATTTTTTTAAATATAAAAAAATAACATTTAATTTATTTATATATAATATTTAAGCTGTTTTAAAATAAATAAATTATTATTTTATTAAAAAAGTTTTTTATTGTATATTTTTTTATTAAATTTTTAAGTTTTTAAATAAACGTTTTTAAAATATTTATTATTAAAAAACGTTTAATAATTTTTTATAACTTAAAATTTTTAAATTAATTTAAAATATTTAAATAATATTTCAAAATTTTTGCTTTTTTTAATTACTGCTTTTATATTTTATTAAAGTTTTAAAACTTTTTTAATAATACAAGATTTAGCTGCTTATTAATAATTATAAAGCCAGTTAAATTATAAATAATAATTTTAATAAATATTAAATATATTATAAAATAATAATATTTAAGCTTACTAAAATAAAATTAATATTATTAAAAATAATATAAAAATTAGTTTTTATATATATAATAATAATTTATTATAATTTAATAAAAAAGCTTTTTATATAAATTTATAAGTTATTTAAATAAATAATATATTTAAAAACTAAAAACATATATTTTAAATATATAAGTTTTTTTTATAAACATGGAATTATTTATTCTTTTTATGGATATTTATGCCTTTAACCACCTTCCTTTTTTGTATCGTGCTGCTTTAAGCTTCTCACACTTTTTCCCCACACTTTCTTGCCTCTCCACCCACACACATTTCCTTTCGCTAATCCTGCTCTCCGTTTCCTCGACTCCTGTTTTCGTATTTATGAATGTTGAATTGTATTTCTGACAGCGATCTTTTGTATTGTTGATTACCATTACGAACTATTAGCCTCATGGTTCAACCCCGGTGCTTTATTAAACTCTCCTTTCTACGTTAATGTTCAGCATTTCCCGTTGCGGGTGGGTTCTATGTTATCTAAACATGCGTCTGCAGTGGCCTTTCGTGCTATCCCTGCCAGGGGCTCAGCATGAACGACAACTACCAACAGCTTTCATGCTGCAGGTCTATGCATGGATCACTATTCCTTTAATTTCGTCACTGGTAGCTTTTGTGCTGATCATTGTAGCTCTGTCCTCCGGTACTGGATCCCATTCCCAGCAGCAAGATCTTGAACAGTACCATATCTTTGCCGTACGTACTGTCCCTTGATACTAAGATCCCGTGGTTAGTAGGTTACAACAGGAAATCCTAGGTGAATCTCTCAACATCCGTCCAAAGCATTTTTGCCGAAGATCCAAACGCTATTACAAGCAGCATTCTTAACCGTGGCTTGGGCGGTTGGGTCGATGGACTCAGGGGCAATGGTACCAGCTGGGTCGATGGGCTCAGGGGTAATGCTACCAGTTGGCTCGATGGTCTTATCGACGATGCGGGAAAGCTGATTCCGCAGTGGTACTCGATCCATCTCAGAAGCTATTGTCAGGGGTCCTTCTCGAATTACGCGGACTCCAGAACCCGGTGGAACGTTACTCGATGTGTCGATCTGGGCTCCGGCGGTTCGTCTTCCTCCCAATCATATTTGGCCACATACCTGACCTCGGTTAGATTCCTTCGGTCATTCTGAAGCCATTGGTCGGCTATACAAGCAAATCAGCAGATACCTATTCAGAATCACGCTAGTTTACGCTATCGGTGGTACTCTGTGCATTCTTTCGGATATTGCGGGCCTTGCTGCTTGGGTGTTATACCGGGAACAAAAGCTATGGCAATATCGTCCAGTAGTTATGGTCCATCTAATAGTGGCCGTTTCTGCCTGTGCTTTTCTTTTTGCTGGAACCGTTATTGTCACTGTTATCACGTCCGAGACTTGCAGTCTTGTCGAAAACTTAAGCAAGCTCGGCATTACTGCTGACAATGGCTCGAACTTTTTAGGTTTATCTTGGGCTGCTTCAGTATTGGCTTTACTATCATGTTTTGTTTTGGTACCTTTCTACTATTACTGGTATCGCGTTTCACTCGCGAGACTGGGTTGACTGGAACCGTCTAGGTGATTCTAGCAAGATCCAAATATAGGTGATAATCCTATTGAGAACAGATTGATTTACTTCTTGGAAACGCACTGCTCTACAACAGTTTGCCTAGGATGGGGCTGCATTATTTCCAGGTCTTACAATATTTCCTAGTATAGCATATGAAGATAACGTTCTTGGTATTTCCGAATAAGGAATTTCCCAATAAGGAGCCCGAATATCATGTGTACTATTTAGGTAGTAGCCAACAATAGAGTAGCATCCACTGTCAATTCCCACTTTTAGAAAAGGGTTCGTTTATAGTTACTCGGTTGGTAGGCATAGAGCACGCCTCGGATCGACACGGTTGTCCTGAGCCGGCCACGCAATAGCAAGCTCAGTAATGGCGTGATAACTAGGTAATTACCTATTTAGGAAAAAGTATAGGGAGTAGCGCAAGCCAAGGAGGGATGCCTATAATATTCCCTTCCTTGGAAAAAACCGGTTCTAGTACAATAGGTGTGTATAAAAGGCGAAGCTGTCACTCATCTATGTTGATTCCGGTATTCTATACTGCTTGTCCTTCGATTGCTCTTCTCGTAGCTAGCAAAAGTTTAAAGAACATGACGAAATTTATTCCATTTAATCCAAAGAAGATTAAATATCCCAAGACTAAGCCCACACGGGGAACGCCGGAAGCTGTCATTGCGCCTTCTATTGCCTCCTCGCAACCAGCATCTGCTGGGATCTCTCGAACGGAGCTACCACTTGATTGTCGAGCGAATGCGGAATTGCGCGATGGTCTAGATTTGCCTCATATCCATGGTAATGTCGCCGAGAGAATACATCCGCAGGGCTCCGAAGAGAGGCCCCCTGTCTTAAGTTATGCTCAATCCGGTATCGAGCAAACGGGCGCACCAGCCCGGCCGGTCGACGGTACTTTGGAGAGAAATGACTTCAACGGCGACAGGTTGGCCAACGGGTACGTCGCAGAAAAGACAGATTATCCGACTCTTGCCAAAGAGAGTCAACATCCTTGTACAGACAGTCAACCTGTCTCCAACATACAGGAGCTCGTCGAGATGCCACGTTCTGTGAGCGACTGTGGTGATGGCTGTTGCAACAACGGTTCCAGCCACAGCGACAGCCCGGTTTCCGACAGCGGACTCAGTGCTGGCGAGAAGAAGTCTACAGAGCACCACGGTTCTTATAGCCCCGCCCCGAGTCTGTCTCAATGTGACCGGGGAATCCACGACCCCTATCCGGACGAAGGTTTGAACGGTGCCGCTGCAGTGGGGGACACTGGCTTGGAGGATCCGGCCCATGACCTTCGGCAATTAAGCACTCGCAGGTCTTCTTCGCAGTGTGCAAAATCTTCCACAACCTGCCAGGAGCCTGTATCCTTGAATCATCTCGGAAAGGGCGTTTCAGGCCCTCGGAATCGCGACGAAGCAGCAGACATCTCCCAGAGCCATCCAATTTCTCGATCAACTGACCCTGAGGTCACACAAGCGACTCCAGGCGGCATTCCAGAGTTAAGAACAGCTTACAAAAGGCCCGCCGAGTCGTCAGAGACCCATGCTTCGAGACCAATTCGCCGAATCAGGACTGCCGGAGAATTCCAGGCCGACACATCCCAAGAGTCGCACGAATTTTGCCAGACCCAGGACATCACCACACTTCTCTCTACTCTGAATGGATACTCGAATAAGAAACGAGGTCAGCTTGCCCTCGAAATTTATTACACCTTCCTTCAACAGACTCCGGGCAAAGATTCACGACTCTCTGGGCTGATGGCTCGCCTCTCGCAGTGTCAGCGGGTCGAGATTTTCCTACACCTCTTAACCAGTCTTGGCGACTGTGACGAGTTGTCAAGCGAATCGTCGACCATACCACGCTGGTTTAGTACGTCTCTCCGTAAAGGGAGATCAGTCGAGGAGACATTGGTAGGAAAGCTTCTTGCGCTACATCGTTTGGATTCAAGTCGCACGCCAAAAAGGAGTCGGTTAACAGAGCGGGCGATGAGAGAGCCTGCCGACATACGGCAGCCTCTAAAACCGAGAAGGGGTAGTGTGTGATATGCAGTAAAATACTAAAAAAGCGCTGCTTACGAAAGCCGATCTGTTTGGTTACATGGTACAGTATATTGAAGAACGTTATACTGTATCTGGCGGCTCGCCTTCTGACGCGGGGTAATTGTCCCATGACCGCAATCTTTTTCTACACCAATAAGCAAACCATCAGGATCGATCCCCCGCGTTGGAGAACGCACGTGGCTAGCGGAAGAGTTAGGAGTTCAGCATCGATAAGCCCACCTTACCGTAGGAACATGGTATTGCAGACTCCAAAGATGAAGAGAAAAACCAAGATTAAAGAGTGCACGGATGAGATGATCGTTGAGATCTGTAAAGAAAAAGTGGTATGATACTAGTTATATACATATGAGTAGCGTCTGCTGACCTAGCATCTAGGGAGCAAGCTGCAAAACCCCCCAGTGGATCAACGTCCAAGATACATACGTGAATACGAACGAACGCACTGCCGCTATCGCAGTCGATATGAGTGTTTCTCGAGGGCATGTTCGAGTCTTTAATGAGCAAGAGGAACAAATAGATATGGTCGGACAGAGTCACAGAGGACACACGGTACTGCTATGGGTAGGCAACGGATATCAATACGATTGTTTTGGGCCCTGTCGTATCGCAACACTAGAACGCGAATCTACATGAACCTTTCCTTCGGCCGACAGATGATTATATCTCTCGCTAGCTTCACCGAACAGTGAAACGTGACGAATGGTGACACCGTGGGGCTATTCGGCACGGTCAAGCGGATCTCAGGATTATCTGTGGCCAGAATCAGAAGAGCATCTCTGAGCTGCAGTAAGTACGGCACTCCTTCGGCGGGAGCTTCGAAGAAGTTAGCAGGGCCCTCTGGACGCCTACAAAGCAACACATACCATTTAACAACGGCTCCTCCGATACGCTCCTTCTCCCGTCCACATCACTCACAGTTGCTGCGATACTAGTCCGTCGTCGCCTCTTATCAGGAACATATGTGGACAGAGAGCTTGCATCATTGGGAGAAGCTTCTGTGCAGGGTAGAACCTCGTATCGGCGTTTTATTCCTTGGGAACCTATGTATATGTTTAGCATGAAATTATATAAGTCAAAGCTAAACAAACCTTCTTTGGGTAGTAGGTCGCGGTATTGGTGTTGTAGCCGACTTGTGATCACGTGAAAATGATCAGATATCTCGGCTTTTTTCCACCAAGTCCGAAGATGTGCCACAAAGTCCTTTCCTGATAGACGAGTCGGGGAGAGCGCCAAAGCGCACAAAAAAAAGGCTTCATGTCCAAGTTCGGAATCTCGGTAAATAGCTGTTAGACAACGTCGTATGGCCTTATGCCTAGATTGGACCGGCCCTTGAAGGTCGGTTCTTTCGCCAAGATGCTGGAGGTTTTTTGTCAGATTATCATTATGGTCTTCTGTCACGTCGTAATCCCCCCCAAAATAAGAACGGTAGCTGTCAAGTGCAGCCAAAAGTTTTTCTACGGTAACCGAATCCATTATGCCTATGATTAAAGAAGAAGGAGGGGAGAGGAAGGGAGAGGAAGGGAGAGGAAGGGAGAGGAAGGGAGAGGAAGGGAGAGGAAGGAAAAGGAAGGGAGGGGAAGGGAGGGGAAGGGAGAGGAAGGGAGGGGAAGGGAGGGGAAGGGAGAGGAAGGAAGGGAGGGGAAGGGAGAGGAAAGGAGAGGAAAGGAGGAAGGGGGGAGATTGCATTAGGAGATGAGTTGTATGCATGAGATGAGCCCCACTCCTACCATATCATCTTTGTTCGGCATCTTCGGCTCTAATCCTGTTCATCGGTCGATGATTGCGGCTGTGGCGGTAATATGATGGCCGGCGACTAGCCAGGGACCGGCCCTCCTTTAAACACACCCCTCTGCTCCCTCGATATTGAGAAGCGGTCCAGCTGAGGCTAGGCTATGCAAAGGTTCTTTTTCATATGGAAAGATCGGGTTACATTCAAAGTAATAAACTATATATAATAATAAGAGTCTATCACGTGAACTTCGAATTGCTGTCAACCTCCTTTTCCTCTAGTCTCGTAGCCGACCCCAGTAACGCGGCTTCAACATACGGAGATCCATAGTATCGTACATCCCATCCAACGCCTCCCGGATAAACGATATCCGAGCCATCAATCAGTTTGCCGCCTTTCCAGTTTTCGATTCTTGGCGAGCACGTGAAGCTGAAGCCGACCAGGTAAAAAAATCGCAAGAGAGCTTTGATCGACGCAGGCTCATTCGCATCTTCTGGAACATATTCATAGACAATAGCATGATAAGTGTTTCCAGGTGACATACTATGCGGAGGGTCATCATATTTGCGAGGCTGCGGCTTTATTTTAGGGGGCATGCGTTTGATAAGATCGCCATTGAAATCCAGCCAGCCATAACACTTCCGTATAGGTGGGAAACATGACAGGGAGGCGTGAGAGCTCCCAACAGCTTGTCGTTGCTGGGGCTTCTCCTGGGGCACAGAAAATGCAAGCAGATTAGCCAATGCTTGTCTCCGGGTCTTGGGATGTTCGTAGCATAGAGGTACTGGTCTTTCTTCTAAGACCGCTTCAATCATCTGGAGAACGGCAGCATTTTGGCATTCTCGTTGGGGAGCAAAGTAGGCGATATGAGGTTGCGTATCCCAAAACTGAAGTGATGCTTAGTATAGGCGAAGAAAAAAAAAAGGGGGGAAGGGGGGAAAGGAGAAAATCAGGTCGCCTTACGACTTTGAGGACAAAAGTGCCTTCATTCCCAAATTTGACCTTCCAAACAGATCCGTCATATCCATCGCCTAGTTTAGTAACCGATTCCCATTTGATGGTGTCCAGAAGAAATGGGCATTTCCGCAGCCGTGGTTGCTCGAAATCCTCAGTTGTATGATTTGGTGGACCTTGCATTAACTGGTTGCTGCGGAAATCCACTTGCAGCACTTGCTTTCGAGCTACACTTTTTCGATAGAGAACAGAAGGGTCTAACTTTCGACGTTTAGCACAGCAAGGGGAGGATTCCCTTCGACGTTTACGGGGTAATTCGGTATTTTTCATGGCGAGTGAGTAAACATATGTGTCATCGCACGTATATATAGCTGCAGGCGGTTAAGTCGCTCGACTTGACAATGTTCTATCTTTTGATAGTGTCGTGGTTTAGTGTTGCATTCTGTTCCGTGACAATGTGGGAAAATAAAATGCGCCGAAAGGTGACTTGCACGTGATATGTTGGGGCGCGCTAGTGGTAGCGTGCTGTACAGAGTGGGTCCACAACAAGACTAGGGACCCCCTTGTATCGGCCAACGTATCAGGACGGCATCAACATCAACAAGTATTACGAGAAACGAATGCATGTTCTTTGCGAGGCCGTACTGGGGAGAAAATGCGGGCTGTATCAGTCCAGGACAGGGATGGACTCTTACGTAGGATATCTTAGCTTCAAGAAGTATATCTCTTACGTTCCTACTCCCTACCAACCGCAGATATGAGCTGGATAAATCATGCAGGCGTAGCGAACATGGATAAGCATACGTAGGACCAGCATAAGACCGAGGACGACTTGCCTCTTGGAGAGAGATGGCACTATAAATTCATTGGTATATTCTATAAGATGCGTTTACAGTCTATCCGTCTTCGATCTTGTATGCATTAAGATTTTGTAGGCCGTTCCTATCGAAAATGCCAACCCTCCTCAAAGTCCTTACTCAACCTAACCTAGAAGTGGATAGAAGATTTCTCAAACCTGGCGGAAATACGACAGTGAACACAAACATATACCCCCAATCTTGGCGTCCATGGTCTGAATTCAACTATGCCAACCTGACAAGGGTCTTCTCTAGAGAGCTGGGATCGCAGTACAAAGGCCCCAGAATATTCGAGCAGCCCTTGCCTCAAGATCAGGTCCTGTTTCATGAAGATACCTTAGAAGATTTCTTGCGACGGTTCATAGTCCCCGTTGTGAACTACTGCCTAGACCAATCCGAAGGCCAACCGCATTTTGGGCGAGGGTCTCGTTGTGGCGGCAACGAGGATTGGTCCGTGGTATCACCCAGCCGTGTATGTGAGCGGGGGAATCTAATGAATCATCTGCCCGGGGATTCCAAGGTTTCAAGCAAGTGGTGGACCGCAATGAAAGATGACGACTCCCGGTTCCTTGAATGGCAGAAACCTGTGGCCCAATTGATTCTTTATATGCTACTATTACTGGTCAGATACGGATTTATTTTCACGGACGAGGCCCTTATTGTAACACGCCTCAATCGTACGCCCATCGGCGGTGGCCTAGCTGCTGATCGTCCTCAGAGGCAAGTTGTTACTCCTGCTACCGGACAAGAGAGACCCATCTCCGACATCTCTGTGGCTTCGAGTGGCACGTCGTCGTTTCAAGACGACGACCCTCTGAATTGGGAGTACGATGACCCAGAATACGTTGAAATTCCGTGGGCCGCACATGGAAAACGTCTCACCATCAAACTTGCTCTCTGGTGCTTGGCTATGATGGCGGTGAATGGAGATAACTATATCGACTACTCGTACCCACCGCTGGACAGCTGGCGAGCCAGCTCCGACGGCCAATTTATTCACAATACATCAGGGGCAGTGAAAGAGCACTTAGAAGCAGGAGACCATTATGAAGAACCCAATCCACACTGGCCTGCAGGAGAAGAGGAGGCGAGAGACGACATTGTCCAAGTGGCCGAGGGTGTGACTGCCATGGACGTTGTCGGAGAAGATATATCGATATCCAGCCTAGCGGGCAGCCTTGACAGCGACAAAGGGAAACAGAGAGCCCGCGACGAGAGCAATGACGAAGACGGCGATAAGAATGATAATGATAGCGGTAATCATAATAGAGATATGGATGACGGTAAGGCCAGCAATGACAATCGAGATAAGAACGAAGACTAATTGTTCAAGCTTCCCAAGATCGGATCCTCCTAACACGAACTAGAATGAAGAGGCGTGGATACAATAAGAAACTATATTATCAGGATTATAAGGAAAAGTGGCACGAAACGCGTAGGAGGGACTGGAAAAAGGCCAAAGGTGGATATGTTTTCCGCGGCAAGAAGCATGTTTATTTCGTTGTCAACATCCCCAAGTAACTTGGGTCTTACTATAGGACTTGCTATCCGGGATCAAATAAGCATTCATCTCCTCGATTCATCCTACTAGCCGAAAGTGTAGAGACCTATAAATCATACTGACGTTCAATGTAATCAGAACTCGCAGCGCAGAGGCATACTGGGGGGCACGGCAGAAATGAACTGAATTGAGATGAAATGACCGCCCATATTGAAGGGTCAGTTACAAATATCTCACATTGAACATATCGTAACATGTTCATGTCCGGCGCTAAACCAACTATCTTAGCTCTTGTCGGTCTCTAGAGAGGTTGCTGATCAAGACTATATATACACCCTATTTCTCCAGAATACTATACTAGTGCCATAGACTGTTGATATAGGTGGCGAGCAACTTGCTTTCAATCAAAACCCATGTTGTTGTATACTCAGGGAAGTCCCTGTGACACTTTTCCATCTGCGACAGAACCGTCTGGGCGAAAATCAACCTCGGGGGGGCTTCTAGAAACCTCAGGGGCCATAGCGCACTATTAAGAAGGGTCTCGGCAAGGTAATGCATCGTTGTCGACATGTTCGGTTCGCGGTGGACGTTGTAGTAGAATCTGTGTTGTTAGTACGTAAATCAAAAGTGAATGGATGCTGTAATACCGGAAATTGGCGATGAGCTCCGAGATCCACGCAATATGAAGGTCGTGAGTAGTACTATCTCGGAAAGAAGGATTCATGAGCGCGCGATCGAGGGCGGTCGGGTCTGTGCGTGGGATGGTCCGACGGATGCTCAACATCCAGTGTATATAGCTCTCCAGCTTCTTGTTGGAGGTACCTTCCTCGCTCTCGCTATAGACTTTCATATGGACGGAAAGTGAGCAGCGAACTTTGCTGGGGACCCGACTGATGAAGATTGGGTGGAAAGTCACGATCTCTGGGGATTAGGGGTATCTTATCACCAATGGGAGCACGGGATGAATCGGATTGCTTAATATCATGGGGATCATGGCGATACGGCCAGGCTTGGACGACATACCGACTCATTTCAGATGCTTGATGGCCCAGAGAATAACGCCACAAGCCCCCACCACCCAAGAGCATCAGACCCATGCTTTTTACTCGTGTCTGATTGGTATAACTGCAACATGCGTTATTCTTGACCTATCACTATCTATTCAGGATTTAGAAACAAGGAATATACATCTCCTTCAACAAGGTATAGCGGGTAACATAAAACAACCGCCTTGAAAGTATATGTACGGGCATAGGTATTGCCTTTCCTATTATCCCTTAATAACAGCAGATATAGAAGGTACATAGTAATGACTTGAATACTAGCGCGGCATAATAGCTAGCACATATACATGTGATAAGGGGGCGCTTGTAATATCAGGATCGGCTGTTTAAGCCTACTCCCCTCTCTTTCGTTTTTTTTTTTCCCCTCACTCGTACCCGTATCCGTTTAGTTACCGTTGACATGGTGCCAGATAGTCCTCGCGTTAGAGTAGCAGCATTATACTGAAATCGCCACGGGTAACTACAAGCCCCGCGAGCCTGAGTTCGAAGAGGAAATCTAGTAATTACGCATCTTAGACTGGTAGATGTTGGTAAAATCAATAGAGAATACGAAAGATAATCAGCGATGAGTTTAACGTAAAAAAAAAAAAACTAACTGGTGGGGTGCCGAAAAGTAAAGTAAGTGACGAAGCTTTTTTGACTCCCTAGTTTGTGTTTTAGGTAATCTCACCCACTTACACTACTTCAATCTTCCCTAGTTGGGAGGATGGATGCCCTCGGCCCGTCTCGACTTACGAATAAAAAAGAAAAGGAACGTAAAGATATCATCGCAAATGAAGATTATACATACCTTGATAGGAAGATGAATGAACGAAAGGGATAACATATAACCATGAGGCTTACTTTATAGAGGTTGTTTGTTAGAGCTGTTTAAGGTCATATTGACAACTGAGCAACTACAGTTCATTGCTTTAGTAGTTCCTAATCGCACTTAGATTTTACCACCCGAATATGAACTTATTATAGGCCCATTTAGCTAAATATACCTGCTCATGATCTCGCAATGTATGGCCATCTAGAACGTAAACCGCTGACTCGACTTTTTCGTAGGCGGGATTCCAGGCACTTGGCCCGCGAGCTAACTAGGCGTGGTCGGCGCTTCGCTAAGTGACTATCCGTGGAACGCAAGGGTGGACTATGTAATTGTCTAGAATGCTTAGAGCCGGCTTGGCTTGTGTCGGAGCTAGATGTCGAACTTGTCGTCGCAAAGCTTACCGGTAAGTCGTTGAGATCCTGCGTTGCATGTGTTTGACTCGAACCGTCTGAATCCTCCTCGGGAGAATGGTCTACTTCCGTGAAACTCTGGTTGAGAATGTCACTTTGAAGTGCATCATGGGCCTCTTGAGATATGTGGTTCGCGGAGTCTAAAACGACTGAGGAGCGTGAGCAGTTTGCACATTGTGCTTGGCTTGGAGTTACTTTAATTTGCCTCGCTCGTGAGTTGGCTTCTTTAGCAAAGCCGTCTCGGTACTGCTTGGCCAAGTCTCTCGCATTCCTGAATGCGGTCGCTCCTTCGACGAAAGTCTTGGGGTTGCCTGTCATTTGGTAACCATCAAGCTGAGTCATATGGTACTCTGGCCGGTCTTGAGAAGGAGTGGGTGCCGTTGAATGGTGGGCGTACAGTTGGAGTGTGCCTGTCCCGGCATGGTATGTCGAGCTGAACGTGTAGGCATGCCTGTTGTAAGTTGGTATCTCCTCGCCATAGTTTTGCAAACCATGCATGGCACGAGCTCCATACGCTCCGTCATAGCAAGCCTGCCGCTTCATGACGGCTGCACTTCCGTCCTGGCGCTTAGCTTCCAGAAAGAAATTGGGCACCACTGGAACAGTTAGGTGTTTTGTAGGAACGACCAACGAATACATATGCTTATCATCCCGAATCTTCTTATCAATATTGCCCAAAGGAGACCCATCAAAGAAGTCCGGCTTCGGTCTCGTGGCATCTTCGTTTGTAATGGGCTTCAGTTCGGTAAAGAGAATATTTTTTTTGTGCGGGATGAAGGTATTGCCGCAGAGAATCGGTATGATGTCGTCCATCACATCATCCTCCAAGACAACTCGTGTGTTCTTGCGCTTAAAGCTTCGAAATTCCGATTCAGGAAAGCGCGATGGCGACAGAGAGGCCCTAGGAACAGACAGGTCTTGGCGAATTTGATCCATATTGCCAGGCTCTGGAGTGGAGCGGTCGTCAGGATATTCATATCCCTCGGGGTATATAGAGTGGTCAATCAAGTGTTGCTCGAACTCGGGACCGGGGGAGGAAGCCGACGACTTTTTGCTCGTTGCATCAGTACTCTTTGTCGACCCGGAGGGCGGCATTGTACTTGGAGTTGTATTCGGCCCGGGATACTGAACAGAGACGTAAGCCAATGATGCTATCCATATTTGCGATAACAAGCCTACCCCTCGAAGATGATGGAGGTCTGGACCGCCGTGTCTCGCGAATTGGGCAAGACTGGCGGAGTACACCCCTTCCAATGTGTTGGATTCTGGTGGAGGTTGGATGTTATGGCGCCGATCAAGCTCTCGTAGTGCACGCGAAGTGAGCGGAACCCTAGAGAGACTATCCCAGAACCGAGGGGAGAAGTTTGAATGCTTGACGCTTGATCTGGGTTTTTTCTTGGGACGGTTGTCTTGCGAGAGGTGGTCGGTTACGTGCGGTCTCTTCCGATTTTGCGGTGCCGCCATCACAGACCATTATTTCGTAGAGTAAGAAGGGCGAGGGTCGAGAAGATAAGTGTTTTAGATATGCTGGAGTAGTGACTAACGAATGGTCAAGAAGTGGCACCAAGCGCGCATCAGCACGATCAAGTTATCAAGACAGGATCTCCCTGTATTAGACAGGGGTAGGTAGCCGGTCGCGGGTTCGGCTTACTCCACACATAGGAGTTACTGGCTTTGATTGGACAGACTGAAAGTGCTTGCCACTGCTTCTAATTATGGTCTATTACAAGAAGTGGGGAAATGGATGGAATTGTCGACAACAACCCAGTACAGAAAACCCCAGTTCCACGGCAAATGACAGCCTCGATAATAACTCGAAACAGATTGATAGCAGTAGGAACAACGGACGATATGGCAGCGGTAGTGTTATCGACTATGGCAATAGCGGACAGTCTGCCGCCAGGCTTACATCCGTAGGGGAAATCGTGCAACATATCCCGACCGATATGGAAATGAACGATATAACCTCTACAATCCCCCCAAAAGAAAAGAAAAACAATGGATGTAACCAACGCTTACCCTGTACTAGAGACCCTGGTGCAGTTAATGTATCCATCCTACGATGATACTGCCCATGCAAGCGCCACTATAGACGCTTTTGCTGCAGAACGGTTTCAAATGAATGAACCTTTGGGACGCTAGACGAGGGGAGTTGGGCAACCCGGCCACTGCCGCCGGATAGAGGAGAAAGTATCGGGCACAGAAGTGGATTGCTGTCATGAGCTAAAAGGAATACTCCCGTCGATACTACGTTGCTATTCAAAATCACCCCAAAGGGAGATTTACTATTAGCCACTGTAGACAATTCTATAATGAGATTCTTGGGAAAGGAAAATTGTAGGAATTGGTCAATGTGAGGCGACTACAATACACTTATTTTCATGTGAAGCAAAATTCGAGTGCTACTTTGTGTTATATTCTTGGGGAATGAATCTAACTAGGTCTAATATCGAGGTATCTGCTGTCGGGATATATTGCCTCCCTTCCTAGTGGTGCTCTTCTTATGACCAAGGAAGGCTTGCCTAGTAAACCTCCTATCATGCAGCCTGCAGCGCGATTTTTATGCGTCCTTCTCGACTCTCTAATAATCCGCAACAAATGGTTGTTGTTCGTTCTATTGTCTGTTGTTATATGGCGGTTCCTTTCCAACACGGGTACATAATGCCAACGGTTGCCTACTAGCCACCATGTAAAGTTTCCAGTGACTATATCTACCCGCTCAAGTCATATACAACGATCAGAGGTCAACCTCGTATCCTCTCTCATCTTACAGCAGCCCTGTATTGTTGGGCCCGACGAACTAAGAGCTCAGCAGGTAAGGGTCTTGCAGGACTTTTCAAAAAAGAAATTCGAAAAAGCGGATGTTACAAGACGATATGTAAGATGAGACTCTGGAACTGCTATAGCAACAGCCTAAGCGTCAGAGAAACAAGCTGCAGAAGGACGAACACGGGAGAGGCGTAGGCGGCCGGTCAATTCGACACAGGTCTCGTAGATTAGGTATCGGCTTGGTTCGGAAATAAGGAAAGGGTTTCCCAAGGAGGGGAGGTTCTAGCGCATGTAGATAGAGACCAACTGGCGGTCACTTACAACCTTCGAGTCAACCAGTGGCCGGTAGAGCCGCTCCATCAGGTTGGTTCTCTCTTACAGTTATTAGACAACAAAGTACAAGTTCGTGATGCTACAGCGTCTACTGTCTGCCGGCTCGGAAAGTTAGCAGCTTCACAAGTCTTTAGGACGAAAAGATTTCTTCACTTCATACTAAGTTCAGCACATGCTCCTGGTAATTGTCACCTGCTGGCTGCAGGCCATCAGTACAGCGTATACATCTGTACTGAACTCAGGCATACTTCGTATTTGTTTCTTCTCTTCTACACGCTTTCGTCTTGTATGACTACTGTGGTCCCTGACCTGATCACTTCGCTGGAGAAGCAAGCGGCGGACATACCCCTGGAACCTTCCAAGCAATTGCGAGTTAAACCCCCCGATTCTCCTTCCTGCTGAGGATACTATATTTCCGAGAAAGACCCACTAAAATGAAGGAGCAATATGTCGATCAGACATGCAATCGGGGACGTGCGCGACTTATACCGTCTTACTTCTTGAAGTCAGCTCGAGTTTCCGGTATAGTCGCGCGGTCTTACTCCACGAGGGACGTTGCGTACCAAAAATTGCGGAGGAGCCGAAGGCTTGCGGGAAAGCCACCCGAGTTTGGGCTGCTGAGCTAGAACGGGTATCTAACATCGTGGTAGAGATCACTGGTCGGACAGTGATTCCTGGGAATGTTAGGTTCCGCCACGTTATGCAAATTAGGACCAGTACCATAGTTGATTATCCCGGCAGGAATTCCTTTGGAAGAAGGGGAGACCGGTTCACTATCTGCCTGGAGACACGAAAGAACACCCAGACAACATATAGCCACCATTAATGTAAAGAAGGGCCGGGACTGCTGAACCAGACCTGAACCAGCCGATGTTACAGTAGAAGGAATCGGTGGTGTTCTCATCATGAACGAAATTGTACTATCCCACGCTGATTACGCTAGTGTAGTACCAAGCAAGGTGATCATAGGAGCGGAAGTTATCGGCGAGGTTGATAATAGTGCACAAAACTGGCTAGCTAGTAACTACGATAGGTAGAGTATGGCGAATAGTCTTGGTCGCGACCCGAGTCGGCATTTCAGGAGTAAGCATTTACCGCGTGTAGTATCTTGGTTGCTAGCTGTTTGGGTGGTGTTACCTGCTGGAAGCCAGTAGGTGGGGTGGAAGATTTGCACCCTGGAGGGCCTGTCTTTGTCTCTATAAGGCGTACCTGTAAATGTATCTATCCTACACCTTGTTTTTCGTACCCATTCTGAAAGCCTTTTTCATCACATTTCAGCTTTGCGAGCTCGTAGAACTAACGGAACAATTTATATATTCTTTTCATACGGCTTTTGTCCACGCTCCCCCGGGTTCACGACCAAGATTCGCAACACCCTAAGTCCACCACCATCATCACTAGTCGTAGATGCAAAAGAAATGAATTCCTCAGTGTCTGCTGGTAGACCGAGATTTGACTCGGTCCTTGACATCACAAACCAACGCAGGTCCCAGGCAGACGATGCCCGGGTACGGCACATCATTGACCTGATCAAAGCACCGCCAAGTATTCAAGTGACGAGGACGCTCACCGAGAAACAGTTCGAGCAACTTCTCGGCGCGTTAGAGAACCCCGAGAATGGGAAGCTTCGACCTCATTTGGATGGTTTCCGGTAAGATCCTCTACCACGAATTCGATAAGTGACGACTTATTTAGTATTGTGTTTAGATTTGATTATACACGGTCCAAAAAGCAATTCGAAATTCGGATACCGACTACTATGCAGGGAGGGATAGAGGATTTTATTAAGGAAGGGACGTTTCAATGGATAAATAGGCTTAAACAATCGAACGATGCCAACATCTCGAATGCTGCCAAGACTATCGTGCCCTCTGGCCACGCCAACGTTCGACTTCCATATCCCGAGGGGCCGAGTGACACGAAATCGCCCGATTGGAATATAAGACACAAGATGTGCGAGAGTCGGTGTACCTACCCGACTTTAGTTATGGAGTTGGAGTGGGCTCGGGGAAAAAAAGATTTGCAGGCCAAAGCGGAAGCTTATAGTGAGTAACTGTTTGGGGTCCTTTTCTTCACAGCCCACGTTTACAGCGGCCAACTGACTTTAAAAAGTTTGCGGTACTCAAGGCAAGATCCGAACTGTCGTTGGGATACTTATGCATGACATATATTTAGCTGAACGTAAGAACGAGAAAAAGCTACGAGAGCTATATCTCGCAGAGGGAGTGCATGCGACTGGACTCTATTCTTACTGTAAAAATGACACGAATAAAGCAGGGCAAGTGTCACTACTAGTGTGGCGAAAGAAGATCCAACAAAATGGTTCCGTCCAGGCTGAATGCGTCCAAGATGAGGTACATCCGTCCCATCTAAGCTTCTGAGCTAGGGCTACAGCACTGACTTACACGATAGGTATTCCGGGACAAGATGGGAAACCCAGCTCAGTTGGTTTCACTGCGCCTCGTATTACAGGACTTTATCTGCGAGTCACTGGCTGGAAACTTTCAAGCTCCCGAATTGAAAATATCGTCAGAAGACTTATGTGCGAGTATCGATGAAATTCTGATGAGATATCGCCAGGAAAGGGACGCTGTAGTAAAGGAGAAAGCGAGAAAGGAGAGGAACGTAAGCAGAAGAAAACAAGCTCGATCGCGTTGAGCTAGCAATCGCACTTCAAGGTGGGATGAGGGCGGGGGTTGTATTATGGCGTATTGCAGGGTAGTCTTTGTTAGACCCAAAGGACAGAAGGCTTAATTTCTAGAGTAATCCAAAACAGGAACACGAAACCAAGCCGTTACTAGTGGCCGTTCATAGCTAACAACGACCGATTCCACTACGAGGTTTTTTAGCTGACTAGGAGATATAGATTTATTGGGCAATACCCTAGGGTTGTTTGTCACTATGTGGGTGGCTTTAGTGACACATTGTGCTTCGAACAAATCCCTTTTTGCATGTGCATATCTTACAGGTTAATCTTGTTCAGTGATGGTTACGTAGTATTATGTTGTCCTATTGGCTAATTCTTAAAGATTCGGCACAGCTTGGGACTTTTGGACTAGTTAGCAATCGGTAGTAACTGAACCCCTTGCATGAATATGACTCCTATCTCTCATCGGTCATCGCTGGCCAACGGGGCAACATATATAACCTTCGCTGCTGCGGACGATATTAGATTAAGAATTCCAAAGTGTCTCCTTCTGCTGATTGTATACTATACAAATTCTAACTACTTCTCTACTACTCCCTGCTACTCAAGTTCCGTTTTACTATTTTAGCCACCTTTGTCTCGCTCAGGAAATCTATGTCTACCCGAGCCCCCGGACAGCTGAGGAGATCTACAAGGAATCTACGGCCTGGACTCCAGCGTTGTGATGCATCCATCGAGCACCCTTTAAAGAATAAAAGCTGCGAGCACATGAGCGAAGGGAAACGATCAGAGACCGAGTGTGGTATTTGTTTTGGTCCTATTCGACATGAATTTCTCCTTCCTTGCGAACATTCTTTCGGTGTAGCTTGCATTTATAATTGGGTCCTAAAAAAGTCAACGTGTCCTAATTGTCGTCGTAATATCAATCAGGACATTGTCGACCAGATGGTGAAGAAAGCTCGCGATCCCAAGCCCGATGACCAATCGGGGGAGCAGCACCAAGCGCATCCAGATTCTCTGCTATAAGATCCTCGACTTATATATTGCGCTTCTTTCCGCCGACCGCACTGGCTGACGTCGGCTGGTGGGCGTGGTTGAATGCTTTGGCTTGCTTTGGCGTGGTGGGCTCTCGGCGAGGGCCTCCTCGATAGCAACGACAATCAGTCCGAAAATATATGGTGGAGAGGTCAATGTCTGCGAAGGGATGAAACACAGCGATACTGTAATCTTAAGAAGAGGGCGACAATGGCGACAGTGACGGCCAGGACGATGATCTGTGATTTGGATATTGAGGGGTTTAGTGGCGTGGGAAACTAATAGTGCGGCTTGGCTTTTGTTCTTCCTTTAACCCTGTAATCTATGCTGTTCAAGCTAGTATTTATGATATTCAACGGCCAGCTTCTAAGACCATGGGCATTGCGATAGCAGCAGCTGCCGTAAGAAAGCATTTAAAGAGCGAGGTTGGCAATGGTATCATTGCGCGGGTCAGCAGCCTAACAGCAACTGCAGATGCAGCCACATGATTTTAATTTCCAAGCAAAAGCTTCACACAAGGTAGCTAAAGGTATCTACAGAGGTATTCGTTCTCAAAGATACTCTGATTAGAAAGCTGTGCCTTTTTGAACACGTATCGGCAATACTATTTCAATAAAAAGGAAGGCATTAGCTTAAGAAGTGCTAACAGCGATCCTAAAAGTATACGCATTTGAATGGACTGTATGGCTTACGTATGTAAATACGAATACGAGGCCAAACTAAGCTCAGCTACTTAATACAGCATACGGGTAATACGGTCAAAGACACGCGGCTGGGGCGAGGGTTGGACCGTGAGGGACGGCGCCTGAGTTCCCAGAGGTCGTATCCTCCCGGGGCGGAGCTCCTCTGGATGTGTAAATTGAAATATGGGGTCCGGGAGGGGTTGGGACTACTCCACGTACCTAGGTAGGTAAAATGCACGTACTAAAATGGAGTTTCGCCGTAGAGCTTTCCGTTTTAGTGGCGATTTGCTCGGCGCTATCACAATGATATAACCAAACTACTTTTCATCTAACTACTGCCACTCAATCTTATATTCCAGGCTTCGGTCGTCTCGTCGCACTCAGGCCATCCTCCAACGCCTTATCGAGCATCGCCGTGTTCACCCCCTGCATCCTGGCCAGTCTCGCCTTTCTCGCTGTCTTCTTGTCAAGCTGAGCGAGCACTGCGGCATAGCTGGTGGAGCTGGTGGAGCGGGTGCTTAGGAGGCGGGTGGCCAGGATACAGCGGCAGGCGCGGAGCACAAGCCAGGCGATGGGGTCACGGCCTAGGGCGCAAGTGGAACCCGGATAGCGGCGGTAGCGGGAGCGGCGAGTAAGTAGGCCGCCAGCGGCTTCAGCAAGGGCGACAAGGGTGCCCGTTACGAGAGTCGGGTGCGGCCGGCGCGGCAGGTTCCGTACGTACGCCCATAGCTTATTGGCCGTCACGGCCGCCGCAACGACCACGTTGGTCGCCGCCGTGCGTTGTGCGTTATGCGTCGTGTCGAAGAACATGGGATGCGCCTGCACCTTGAAAGCATCTAGACGAAGGGAGCGGGGCGGAATGAGTTAGAAATTGCTGACAGAATCAGAAAGGAGAGATAACAGCGTTGCTCACTAATAACTTTGCGCCGAAAGGCCAGCCCCGGGTGCCGTGAGAAGTTCACAGTGAGCGAGTTGAAAGCGGCTGAGTCTTTGATGATGTCTAGCGTGACTGGATCAATGAGGATACCGCAGTAGGGGAACTGGTGTGCCCTTCCGACGCTTGCAATCTCTGCCCCGTCCACCTCTAGGTCAAAGTTGACAAGTGTTTTCTTCGCGTTAACGCCCACGCCGTACTCGGGGAACCCGGCATGCATGGCCTTGACGAAGTGTACCGCCTTGGCCTTGTTGGTCGTGATAACAAGGATATCGTCGATCAACCTCAGTAGTAGGGTGTCGGCGGCGTGGCCCTCACGGAGGAAGTGGAAGTGTCGCACCTCCAGGTCCCCGTAGAGGTAGTTGCATAGCGCTGTGCTCAGCACGCCACCCTGCGGGATGCCGCACTGCTGGCGGTACTGCTTCTTGCCGATACACACCATGTTATGCTGCACGTGCACCTCAAGCAACTTCAACAGCGCTGCCGCATCGTGGCTCTTGCGCACTACGCTGTCAATGAAGACTGTGTTTCTCACGCCATCCGCTGCCAGGCGCCCCGTCCCCTCCAGAAGCACCGCGAACGGCACCGCCTCCCCGGCCGGCCGCGCGTCCCCGCGCCACCGCACCGCCGCGCCGCTGCCGTTATCAAAAGGTGAGACCCGCGCGTGCCGGATGATCTGGTAACGCTGGTGGGTAAGAACGGTACGCATGAGCGCGGTTACGGCCTCCTGCGGAATAGTGTCGAAAGCGGCCTTGACATCAACCTTGGCAATGTAGAAGTGGGGCAGAGGAGCTGAGGACGGACGAGCGGCTAGGTGGCAAGCCTTGAATGCCTTAATGCGCGTGTATATGTCACCAACGGAGAACATGGCCGACCCCAGGAGCTCGGGGTGTTGCTCCTGCTCCAGCTGAATCGCCTGGAGCACGGGCGCTAGTTTGCTGTTCACGCTCGGGCCTGGCCCGTGCTTAGACGCATCACGGTTGAGGTTCATAATGAGACGGAAACGCGCTTCCTTGGGCAGCAGACGCACGGGGCTGTAGCCGAGGGGGCGTGCGCCGGCGTCATCTTCGGCGTTGCTAGGCCTCGAGCGCACTTCCTCAAACATGGAAACCTTCAGCGCGGCCATGGCGGGCTCGGCTACGAGACGCCATATGTCATGCCGGAAGTAGAACAGTCGGGAGCGGTGCGCGCTGGACTCGGTTACGTAGAAGTGGCTGCGCACCAGCGGCACGAGCAACGAGTCCACCAAGAAATATAGAAACTCGGAGAAGAGCTCGGTACGTTTGCGGGTGTCGGTCTGGGACGCCTTATGGGCGTGAAGGGCAGGAGCGGCGAGCCAATCGACGTCGGTAAGCTTCATCCCTTGGAGCACTTCATGCAGCGTTGTGCTGTCGAACCGTTGCTGACCTAAAAACCGGAGGATAAAGCGCAAGAAAATGGTCTGATTGTGGTTGCCAGTTGCACCAGAGCCCCAGAAGCCGTTGGAAATGATTGTTTTGATCGTGGCACTTAGGAAGGCATGGACATGAAATATAGGCGTGGCAAGATCGATTAGGGATTTGTACTGTAACGTAGGTATGACATCCGTATCAGAATGCTGTTTCCTAATAATAGACTCGACCTGCTCGGGTGCCTAGAATAGGTATATTCCTGGTTAGCATACAATATGTATAGCGCCTTTCTTGTTCTTTTTTTCCCAAGTAAAGGGGTACGAACAGGACAATAATACCGAAGTAGCTTGGTATAGGAACAGCGCTTATGACGGATCGGTAGTTCCTTGACCAGCTGTATCGCCGCACCTCTCAGCCTTCTAGGGATCCAGGAGTACAGCGGCCTCGGTGCACCGTCGCGCGCCAGGAACTTGGCTGAGATCTCGTCCTCACGTAGAGTGTAGTCCTGGAACCTCTGCGTCGTTTTTCGCCGGTCGACGACCGACGTAAAGGCATTGAGCAGGCCAAACTGGCGCGGAAAGATATGCATCAGGAGGAGCAACGTGCTATCTGGAATCTTTGGGTCAGATGTGACCTGAGGGTTCTGCGTTCTGTTATGAGCCTGTGCTCGCCATGTGTTGCTACGATGGAAGACATCTGTTGACTGCTAAGCCTCTATTCCTCAAAAAGAACGAAAAAAAAAAAAAAAAAAAAAAGAGCGTACGGGTGGGATGAAGCCCAAAACGCACCAAGCGGCGAGCATTAAGTAGCGCCTCGCCATACATCATGCGACGGCTGGCAAATGTGATGTCGGACGGCGAGCGCCCCGCTTTCGGTTCACTTATGTTGTCTCGCGCGGCCTTCTTTCGCATGGCCGCCAGAACCACCTTTGAGACACGCTTGCCACTCAGCTGGAGCACATTGCCCACGCCGGCTTGGACCGACAAAAAGATAGAGCAGTCGAGCAGTAGGTCTAGTATGACGCGTCCTCTCTCCTCGCCTAACAGCAGGAAGAGTTGCGGCCAGGGTTCTGCCTTCAGGGGTTGGACCGGCCCGCCGTCGCGAACCACGGACGGGCCCCCGTCGGACCAACGGAAGCCGTCGCAGAGGAGATTCGTTGGGCTTCGCTGCTTCGAGAAGATGTACCAGATGGTAAAATCGACGATCTGTATGGCAGAACAAGAATTGCGTTAGCTTCATCAACTTTCTGTACGAACGAATCACAAATCCACTTTTTCATATGACTTATCGTCCTTTTGCGAGAATTCCATCCATTGCTTCCAGCGCTCTATCTTAGCGCTGGCGGCGCTATACGGCTGGTCTACCACGTCGTCACAGCAGGTTTCTACCACTAGGGTCGTGTTCAGCAAGTTGCTTAGAGCACTCTCCATGTCGCCGGCCTGGAGACCCAGTTGTAGAGGCGAGTTCGCTGCCAGCTTGGCGCGCAACCAGGCGCGCAGCGTGAGTGTATTGTTGTAGTAGAGCTTCAGCAGCGGATGTTCGACAACGCCGCTGCTGTTATCGTCGTTGGAGTTCGCCGTCGTTTTGGCTCGTTTCGCTGTTCGGGCCATGGGTGCTGCGGTAGTGGTACCGCGGCGTTTCCTCGCCATGATACGAGTTTTGCTGGTGTGAATAGATAACGGATGCTTCCCCACCTGCTTTTGGTCGCTCTAGACCTTGTTCCGATACTTCTACGCGGTGCCCTTACATATTGGGCGGGAGAGTACGAAGAGAGGCTCCTACTTAGTACCAATAGCATGAGAAGGACGGCGTTATAATAAAGATACGGAACTTGAATTTGACTGTATGTAGTGTGCTAGGAAGGAATTAGTGTAGTGGAAACGCGTTTTACACCGGGATCGGAGTACTTGCTGGGACGTGTTTTCTTCGGATGTATAGGCAGAGGCGACAAGAGATGAGGAAATAAGACACTTTGGGGCTAGGATACGTGACTGGCACATGTCAAGGTAGTGACGTGATATTTCGGCATTATTTGTGTGATAGGCTATTTCTATGTTTATATAATACTGGGGTATTTTACACATGGAAGGGGCTGTGAGCTGGAAAAGTTTCACGAGAAAGCTGTTCTCGGAACAAGCCATCGACCTATCTAAATCCGACATTTTTCAAATGCTCCTATGATATTACATGTCGACCTCTTCCTTGATATTTGCGATCCGTTACTAGCGTAGATAGTATATGAGTTGGCTGAACAGGTTCATTCGAGTTGTTTGCCGGGGCGAGATAAGCTGGGCAACTTTTATCGGATCTTATTTAATTACAAGGTAGTATAGATTGGTCACCTTCGTTATCAGTTAGCAGAGTATGTATAGCTTCTGCATATACCGCTCGAAAAAGCAAGCAGAGATGATGATACAGACACGTCGATAGCCAACACCACGAGAAGTCTGTAAGCTATTAGAAATGCTAGTCCTAATATTATAGATATTCCCTACCCCTCTTTCCACTTTTTAACTAGCACACACTTCTTTAGTAGTAGCTATTTATTAAAACGGGTAGCTATGTATGAATAAGTTGTACGTTATTTAATGTTATAGTCTTTTTATGCTATATTGTTTATTAAAACCATTTTATGTTCACCTCGGGAAATATAATACTATACTTCTATGGAGAAGAATTAAAGATTGAGATGCGGCCCGATTAAGAAAAGGATAATGAACTGCTATCTGACTACCTATAAAGGGCAGCAGTATTCGAACGTCGGGTTAGTAAGGTTGGAAATGTTTAGTCTGCCTTTTTAGCTAATGTATCATTATTGTCTTTATTGTTTAAGTTGGCCGTATCCCGAGTTTTTGTTAAGACGAAGAAGGCACAAACAGGCGTGGCCGTTAACTGCAAAAACATAAGCCGCCTAATAGTATCGCTAACATTAAACCTGAGCAATGAGGAAGTGATGCGACAAACTAAGGGTATGTCCAAGATTTCAACTAAGGGTTACCCACTTTTTATTCATTCTTGTAACTGCTGCTCCAGCATTATTACATAGAAATGCTCGGATAATGAAATTATTCGGTGTGCGTGGAGCCCTGATATTTTATTTCTTCTCCACTTTTGCGTATTAATACCGAAAAGACTTGAAAAATACTTAGCGTTACAATAACGCTACTACAACGCCACAATAGTATACGAAAGGGCCGGCTGGGGCGAGGACCGGACCGTGAGGGACGGCGGCCGAGTTCCCAGAGGTCCAACCCTCCTGGGCGGAGCCCCTCTGGGTCGTCTCAATTGTAGTAATCGTGTATGGATTCCTATGTACTTGTGGTGTATTACCTGGTATATAACTAAACAGTGAGCAAACCTCAGCTGAAATTTTGGACCTACCCTCAGCTTGTCTGCATACTCGTAATGAGGTAGGTAGCATTATGCTAGCTTGCCTGATAAATTCCTGGTAACCAATGGTGCTATCTGTGAAACCCCTCGTTTAGGTATATGGCCGCTCGGCTAGGCTACGTAGTAGTCCACACCGTGTTTCAGTGTCTGGCAATGATACTGAAATAAGAGGTGCCAAGACGACACTGTATAGCACTAGTGTAGTCATAGTCTTTGATACGTGCTGGTACCCCAAACTACCCAGATTAGGCTAGAAGCCGTTTGTTTGTGCGGCCAAGTACTAGGTCCAGCCCAATGAAATCGAAAAAGCTCACCCACTCGTTTACATGAGCACGACGTAACATGAGAGCGTATAGTCCACGATCGGGAATCTAGAACCATGACGCAGTCAGCGAATATTCGTCACGTAACATCCATTGGTTGTCCAGTGAAGGCGATGAATTCTGGAAATGAGGCCGAGTGATCTCCGATGAATTTGAAACCGCCACCGGCAGGATTTCGCAGGTTAAGCACGGGGATAAGTAAAGACTCTCGCTGTACGCGAGGAAAGTATCGTTACGGGAAGGGATCTGAACTTTCGACAGACTATTCCTCGACATGTATACATTTGCTCTTGGGAGTGGTGTCACCAACTTTCACTGTGGTATAATCTGATCTGAACTTGGCTGAATCTATGCTCCGGCTTGACTCGCTAACCCGGGAAATATACGGATTGCCAAAGGTCCCATATAGCTAGTATACATCAAGTCACTGCGAAGCCTCGTATGAAACTTTGTAACTGCCACTGGTCCTTAATGAGGAAGTTTAAAATTAAGTCATATCGAGCTTTAGCTTTAATGGTTAGATATGTCGACTGGAATATTCGCTACAGCAGAAAGACTTTGTCATGGTACGGTTTTCGTGTACAGCCACCCCTCAGAATTTCTTTTTTCTTTTTTTAAATTATGTTTGCACAGGTTCCTGAGGGAAAGGGCTGCCAACACTACTTATTCTGATGTTCAGGGGTCCTTCCTTTTTATACTTTTTAATTAATAATAGCTCAATAATCATGCCACCTTCGAGCATCGGCAATTGCAGTGCAGTAGGTATTGCCACTGTAAACGAAAATGCGTTTATACTTTAAATACTTACACCTTTACTCGGTGCTCCTCTCTACTTGGCCTTTCTTTTTTTTTCCTTACCTCGAAGGTACTATCTACAGCTTTGCGATCCGTCCCTGAAAGACATGCTGCAGCCCTCTGCCGATCCGTACTTGTCCCGAGCTCAGCTAGATTTGAGTTCTTTCGCTGCCCTTCCTAGGGCCGTATTACATACCTCCACGGCGCCCGCCACATAATCCCCCTTTCATTTTCCTGAAAAGGAATGACTCTAACACGGCCTTTCGCAAGAGACCTACCCGAAACATACCTCGCTTATGTCTTTAGATGAAAGAATGGAAGACCAGGGATTGATTTAACCCTAACCTTTTCTTTGCAGAGGGTAGCTGCTATGAGTCTATTTGGGAAGAACTTCTGGCCTGAAGTCGCTCGTCAGAGCTGCTCTCTGAAGTGGGCTGGGCGGTTTTATAGGTGATTTTTCCGCCCGAAAAAAAGAAGAAAAAAATCTAGCCTTAGTGGGCCGTGCGCACAACAGAAAGAACTCTTCTTTGGCTCGAGCGACGGAAGCTAGCAGGTAGTCTCGGCGTCGGATTGGAGCGCCTTCAAGCCCCCGGAAACTATCGCTACGTCCTCCAACAAGATCTCGCAGGAAGCTGGGACCCATCTAGAGTTGGAGTCAAAACTTTGCGTTTGTCTACTTCTCGTGTAATCTTGTTGGAGGCTGGAGTTATAGTTTTTCGGGGGGTAGGGGGCGGGAAGGGTAGCGGCTGTATCATGTACGAAAAAGGTCGCCGCCGAAAAGGTGGCTCCGGTCGACCTCCTACCACTTCTCCAGTGGCAAGAGGCCGACCCCTCTTGTCCGAGAGGATACGTCAACCCAGCTCTCCTTTGGCTTGTTGCAGCGCTAACGAACGGCAGGGCTCACGCACATCCGACGCCTGAGCATCCAGAGGCTATCTGCTCATGAGGCAGATCATCGACGGTGGAAGCAGGTTAGACAGGCTATTTGCGAAGGCGAGGGGAAGGTATGCCGTTCTTATTCCTACGCTGACCTTTGTTGAGAGGGAGGGAATTGTTTTGGTTGGGTCACTTTTTCATATGTTCTAATGTACTGAACCGGTTCTCCCCAGCGAAATGCACGTCCTACTGGTTGCCCAAATGTGTAATAGAGACGAAGGCATCATAGGTATATTAATGATTACCATATATGCTATATTTTGGCTAAAGAGGTACGAATCTGTGGTAAAAGCTATTTTCACCATCTGTATAGTGCACGCCTTTCAAACTAGAGTGTATTTGTACACGCCTCTTCCAACTGTATGCGTAACTGGCTTCGGTATCTGGCTGTTTATATGTAGTAGGTGTTCAACGACTTTATGTGCAGTACGCGGCGCCCTAATCTGCTGTCCATGCCGGCTCATCCTGTACCTGACCCCCCTGTTCCATGTGCTAGCGCGCGCCGTCCGCACGACAGAGGTCGCAACCGACCTGGCCTTTGCCAAAGTCATGGCGTCGGGCATCCTGAGAAGAGACGGCGGCACGACGACGACGCCGGTCTTCTCACCGGAATACTGGGACACCGTGCTGCTGACGTATCTGGAGGAGACGGCGGCGTGACGCGAAACCAACATGAAGCTCATCCCGGTGTGGTACCGTATCCAGTGGACTGGGGAAGAAGATCGACGAGCTGCTCAGGCATGCGCTGCTCGCGCCGGGGCGACGCAAACGGGAGCTCGGGGAGAAGTGCGACAATCACGCCGATAGCAACAGCGACAGCGACAGTGACCTCAACGATGGCCCCCGCAAGTCTGGGAGACCCAGGATGTCGACGTCCCGGGACATGCGGCGCGCATTTGGCGAGCTGGCGGCCTGGCTCGCCGAGGAGATAGAAACGGCCGTCGTTGGTGTTATTGAGAAGGAGATCCGAGGTAAGAAGAGAAGTAGGAGCCCTGTCGAGCCTCGAGACGGAGACGGAGACGTCGGCGGCCAAGAAGAGGTCGCGTGGCAACGATAGTCGCTATTTGACGTCTCCGCTCACCCCTCATGGTGACTGCATGTCAATTACCTACCTTCATTACCCCCACAACATCAAAATCCACATTCAAGCATTGCAAAACATGACAACGCTAAACTAAGCGCTAAGTTCGCCGTAAGGAAATAGAATCACCAGCTGGGATGACGGATACGCAAGCGGCAGCACCTGAGATTCCAAAGAATAGCGTGCTAGTTGAACTTCTAAGTAGAACAGTAATTAAGCGGTAAAAGATTAACTTAGGTAGATGATCGATCGGCGGTTCCTTACTATTGAAGAGTAGTGCTGGGTCACATGCTGTATTTTCTTACATCTGCCGGTTTACCTACTATACTAATGGTATGAGTTGCATGCATGATACGGAGTTACTATGTGTTATGCAGGCTGCACATTGTGTTTGGTAGGTATGCTCTGCGCTGCCGATCGTATTGGCTAGATACACACCGTGGCTATATAATGTAGTAACATCTTTCAGCGTCTGATGGTGAAGTGGGTAGTGACGGCGAAACCGACGCGGCATGCCGGTAAATGAAGGCTATCTTCGGATCCTCGCGATGTGCTGCCCCACCTTGCGGCACCCTTTGTTGTGCCTTTGCGCTGCCGCTGCCGCTGCCGGGGAAGAGAATGAGAATGCAGTGCGGGGGCCGACGTGTTCGTTCAGTGTACAATTTCTCATGGTCTCGGGATGCCCGATCGGTCTCAACACCTGACCTCCGGTTGTGGGGCATACTACGACCAACGGCATAACTACAGACACCCTTAAAGACGGCTTGAACTAATATCCCGGTGACTCGCCGACTTGGGCTATCTTGGGGCACGCCTTTGACTTGTAGACGGCCCTACACGGAGGCTGGGAAAGTGGTATTTTCCACGACCGCTACAGGTAGGCGCCCCAGCCGGTCGTACTGCCGGAGAGACGGCGACGGCGACAGCGACTAGGAGCGGAGGTCAGCATTTCTACCGAAATCCCGGCGGTAGGATCATAAACTTCAGCGACTGCGTCTCTATACGCACCTCTAGGATGATCAGCCAATCTGGGGATGGAAACGGGCACCTTAGCGCTGACCCGGAAGACCTTCGACAAGGGTCGGCGGTTAAGTTAGGAGTACAAACAATATAACACACAGGTACTGACCTCGTTTACTTCGCGCTACGGGTGCCCCTCTGACGGGACCCGCCCCGTGTTAGCTGTGCGTTCACCGGGGATAAGCTGGTGTTGGTAAGGGTATCGGCCAAAAGGACATGAGAGTTGGATCACACTCGCTTCGTGTACTTGGGTCACCTATAATACTCGTAGCAAGCCCTTCTAAATCTTACTTTCCGTAGGCCATCAACCAACCTCGGGCTATACACTGCACGCACATACTGCTCCGCGAGAATTGGAAGTATGCCTATTCCAGAAAATCTGTTCTGCGACCGGTGCATGACGCAGGAATGCCTCTGCATGACCTGTCATTCCGAAAGACCGGCCTGCGTCGGGATAGGCTTCTGCTGTACCAGGTGCCTGGACGAAGGTGCGAGACTGTACTGCACCTACATAGCAGCACTGGAGGCGTCCCCCTTTATCGATGACAAGCATACTCGCCTGGTGTTTCGGACTCCCAGGTCGTTCACTCACCGCCTGGAGAGGATATCCAACACGGACAAGGTAGATGTGCTCCATGGGCCCGCGTGTGCAGCGACCGTAAGGGCGGCCAAAAGCATAAGAGGCTGCGTAACAGCCAACAAAGTGTGCGAGGCTCTGACACAGGGCAAGCTGGACGAGTGCTGCGCTTCGGTGAGCCCACAGGCAACATGTAGCACATGCTGGGCGATGATCAGCAAGGTAGCAGGTAGGGACGAGCCTACTACTACGTCCATGTTTGGCAGAGGTTCCGTGTCACTGGCGGATCGTTTGGGAGCGGGACCTGGTGGCCTGGGGCCAATGTCCCTGTCTGACGGAGCAGTACACAGAGAGTGGCCTCTCGCATCAAGCGAGCGCAAGTCCGTCCCAGGAAGAACGCTAGACTCCGGCCTATGTCTATACTGCATGGTAGGAAGGGTACGCGACGCGGATTTGCCTAAGTTTGGCTACGAGAGGTACTTCTGCTCTAGAGAATGCCACTACTCTTCCGTCGTGAGGTACTTTAAGACACTGCTGCACATTTTTAGGATGCGCAATGACTACGCTCTCTGCGGCATCGACATAGATGCTGATATCTCTACTATGGAACTCACGATCAGGGGCAACGGCTATGTGGCGCTGAAGCGCTATCCCTATGAGGCCCCTCCAGATGGGACCATTATAGTCTACCCCAGGCCTGCGCTTCTCTCAGCAGTCAACACAAGCCTAACGGTAGCTCCTTTCCACCTCTGCTTCGGATCACTGCTGTCCATACCGCTGCTTAGCTGTCAGTCATGTTACGGCTGCTCGGTAGGGGGAGAGTACTGGTCTTCTATGTTCGGTCGCTTCTGAGATGTTACAGAATGCTACGGAATAACTCTCGGAAGGCAAGGGTAGTAAACAGGGGCCCAAGGCCCGTATATGTTTGACCGGTTTTTCTCTCGGGAATCTACTGCGATCACATAAAGGAAGTGAGCCAGTGCTCTCTAAATATGATCGCTAGTAGTGTATTCAGACGATCTGCTGTTAGATTCTAGCAAATGAAAGGAATCACAGACAAGTTATTTATCTTGGAGATCACATGGACTATTATTAATTCGATCCCTTCCTCCTTGTGCAATGGTGATAAGTCACACTGGAACTACCAGTAGTCAGGCTTGTGACGTGAGGCGCACACACCCCGGCTGTATTCTTATTTTCCTCGCAGAGGCCTGCTGCTAATACAGCACGTAAAAAATGAAATACAGACTATCCATACTATAACGCCGGATAATCGCTTGGTCTGGAGCTAAAGATCCCACACTCGGTATCCGATTGATCTGCCTGCAGCGGCCATATAGAACAGTCCGTGAACTGTTCATTTATCCGAGGACTGGCAGCTGAGTCGTAGGGTCTGTCGTGAGGCAGCCATTCTGTCTGCTGCATTGACCGAGAAACAGAATCAAGATGTGTTGGCGGATACCTTTCCAGAGTAGAAGCACCCACCCAACACTGGTCGGGCCTTTCCACAAACGAATCCAAAATTTCATTTGCCTGCATATTCTGTTCCTCTATCTGAGAATAGAGGGTCGGGTCGGGGAGGTCATCATTAGGAGGCCGTTCTGTTGGTATCTGAAGAACGAATTCGTATTAGCATACGAGATAATACCAAGCAAAAGCAGAGAGACCTACCTGTGTGTGCTTGCCTGAACGACTACTACTTTCCCAACTCTCCGCCCGAGAGCATTCAAGCTTTACTTCAATATTTCCTTCCGAACCGTCTTTGTCCGTATGTCTCTCTGGATGTGCTTTATTTTTGTGTATCTTAAGGTTACTCATCTGGGTAAATATCTACATAAGAAGTTAGTATGCTAAAGGACGTAAACTAGTATAAACTTACCTTATCACATCCTGCCGCATCGCATTTATACCCCTTACCTGTATGGAACAGTTTATGTGATATAAGTTCATAATTCGAGAAAAATGTCTATATAACAAGTTAGTATACCAAGGATATAAAGCAACATATAAACTTGCCTTATCGCATCCTGGCTCGTTACACGCCAACATTTTACGATTCATATGTATTTTTTGATGGTTTTGAAGCCCACTTGTCGACACAAATGTCTATATAACAAGTTAATAAACCAAATATATAAAGCAGCATAAACTTACTTTGTTGCATCCTTGCTTGTCACACGTAAACCTTTTACCCGTGTGTCTTATTTTATGTTTTTGAAGCCCTTCCTTTGTCACAAATGTCTATATAACAAGTTAATATACCAAGGATACAAAGCAGCATAAACTTACCTTATCGCATCCTAGCTCGTCACATGCTAATATTGTACGAGACATATGTGTTCTTTGATGTTTGCGAAGCACGGCTTTCGACGCAAATGTCTATATAACAAGTTAGTAAACCAAATATATAAAGCAGCATAAACTTACTTTGTTGCATCCTTGCTTGTCACACGTAAACCTTATACCCGTGTGTCTTATTTTGTGGTTGATAAGGCTACCTTTGAAGGAGTATGTCTGTATACCACGTTAGTATGCTGAAGGATATAAAGCAGCATAAACTTACCTTGCCACACTCCTGACACGCAAACCTTTCTTTCCCCATGTTTACTAGCACGCTGCGCAACTGATCCCCGTAGAATAACGGCAAGCTTGACAGCAGAAGTTGAACGAGCAAAAAGGCGTGAAGTAAAAAAGGGAAGCGTACGTCCCTAGTCACATTATATCTGCAGTCCCTAACGTAAGCTACCTACTACACTTGCATTAAGATTAGTTGCTGACAACCAATTATATTATTATGCATAACCCTTGTTCAGATGGTCGATAGGTTTGGTTCAGTAATAATAGGAGGTGCATACACTCGAGGGTCTAAAGACTGGACCATACGGTCGGTGTTTCCCTTTCTAGGTATAAATATGCTACAGGACCTCCAAGACCCTAGGTCCCTACCAACCGGAAAGGGCCCAGCGTCGGATCAAGAGCGTGCATACCGAGGGAATAGATGTCGCATTTACCAACCAACAGTTACCCATGCAGGGGTAGAGTGCGACATCTGGTCTCCTCAGGGCCTCATATATGTGCCAATGCTTATATCATAAGCTTTCAGGGTAGGATAAGATGGCATACAAGGAACTCCGAACTGCAACAGGGGCGGACGATAGGCCTAGCCTTCCTTCTTAGCAACCGCTAACCACCACACCTTAAAGACTACCGATTCCTGGCTGAGGATGTGTAGCAGATGTGCCGGCTGCTCCAACTCTTGGATAGTATCTTCGTCAGCCAATTATGGTGAGTCCGTGGGCTCCAGGTAATAGCGCGTTGATGGTAATGGGAATAGATACTATATAGCCCTTCTCTTTTCGTGCTCTGGGCTATTGTATATAAATCCCTATTCAATAGCAAGAATGCATATATACCATGGCGGCTTCCAAGAACGGGGGGCACCATGGCAGAGCGTTAATTCGAGGACGTGGCGGAAGGGACTTTAGCAAAGTAGGCAAAAGGTCATTAGAGCGGATAGAGTCGGCGGGATGTACAGTGATTGGCCACATAACAGCCTACCTGGGTAATTTACCCTGGGTAGTTTCGACATGCAAGCACACATTAAAAGACGATGGCTATCCGCACTAATGCTATACAAACATCCCTTATTTCAGTAACATCCTTGCTAGACACTGCAAAACGGCGTGGCTTCTTCTCATCACACCTAGCCCGCTTGTAGAAAGAGGTGTTCTAGGTATGCTGATACTAGAAACCTCTTAACCGTAGTTACTAATATGGATCTTGTTGATGGTACGCACTGCGTATACTGTATATAAACTAAGACAAGGTAGTGGGATACCTGGAATAAAGTTGGGGCAACCTATCGCACATGATATCATAATTGTTCAAACGTCTCATGTCAACTAGAGTTCGGAATTGATTCCAGTTTGTAAGTTAGAAGACTGCGCCCACGGCAAGGTGAAATCAAGCCATGTCACATTAAATTTCAGCCCATCAGCGCACTACTTACGATGCGATAGGTTGTGAACTAAACTTTTGATGAAATGGAGATATAATAAGACAGTGCCAGCCAACGAAACGATAGTGAAATTGTATACGGGCGACAAGAGGTATGGGAAACGGGATCGCGTAGAATTAGAGATTCCTGACAGACCAATAATGATGCGAGAGAAACGGCGAAAGACCCAGCATATGGATAGATAAGTCGGAAAGGATGGTATAATATGGTACGGTAGCAACCTACTTTGCAGAAGGACGATAGTATGTATAAAGTTTAAGCGATAACATAACATAGGCTTGGTAGGTTGTTATGCACTACTAACGCCGCTCCTTCTTCTCTAAGCTCACACTAGGATAAATAACAGTAATATATAAGTCGCGCCGAGCGCGTACCCTCCAATAGAAAACGTGTTTAATTGTTTTTTTTTTCTCACAGTAGAGATGCAGGAGAAAAGAGGGGTGTAAAGGCAAGCGAGGTGCAGATAAGCTGCATGAAGGCAAGCATGGCAAGCCTGTATTAGGTATCTTAGAGAACCTTGTCTGCATACAGAGACAACTGCGTTAAAATAGCAGTGTAAGGCTACCCACCTAACTTGCAACCGAAAATAAGCGGTCCGAGGGACTGATAAGACGTGACAGGTACGGGAAAATTAGTTGCCTTCTAAACTATGCACGCAATAACTCTAGTCTTGCGAGTCTCGACTGTCAAAGACATCATTATCTCTTTCGTTTCTCTTCTATCTGGTATCAAAATCTCGAAGCCTTTCTATATATTTTGCAGACATGGATGACCATGCTACAACGAGGCGCATAGAACGAATAATTCGAGATGCGGAGCTGTTGGTTCAATCTCGCAGCGAAGAGTTGAGTCGGTTGCAAGCCCAGTATAACGAAGAAATAACACAACTCTTGTGTGCTATTGACGGGATCGAAAAGGAGAAAGATGCTCTGAACCGGGAGGAACAAGCCGCTGAACAAGAACTTACTACCAGACGAGATCAACATCAAAGCCAGATCAAGGAACTACAGGCCAAGTTTGATTCGGATTGTCGAGAAGTTGCTGCTCGTCGTCAATACAATGCAAAAACTGTCAACGAATTGTCCAAAAAGAGGGATACGGTAATGCAAAAAAATGCAGGATGTGCGAAAACAGCACGCCACCGATGTAGCAGAAATAGCTCGCGAGGAGATGGAATATTTTAAGTTTTCCTGGGAAACTCTCCCCCAGCGGCTATTGCCAGACATCCCAATTCAGGTACATACTATCGAAGTTCCCTTACACTACACCTGAAGCTAACATGACCTTAGTGGCACGATCAAAACCAAACCCCCCCGCTGCGAAAAAGGACAGTATTGATGGAAGGCCCCTGCACGCCGAGCAAGAGGCACAAACGATTGGGCGACGATATGCCACAGATCCCGGATAGCCTTCAGTTGGGGCACGTATACGACATTCGATGGGAAGAGACTGGCGAATACTATCCAGGAATTGTACTCCCTTTGGGCAGTTTTGAGACAATAGGAATCGATGGCAGTATTGATGATGTTCTTCGAGGCGTTCCTGGCCCAGAGTGCTATCGATACGAAGGCGACCATATTATAGGGTGGCGTCGCGGCTACGAAGACGGAGGCCTATTAGCTAATCAACGAGAATATCCTATCCTTTTTCTAGACGAAAACGAGTTCTCTGTGCCACCGCCAGGGGATAGATTTCTGCTTCCTTCAGGGGGTGTGTACGACTGGGTAAGTGAGGATCATATCCAGGATCTCAGCCTGGAAACAGAACACGATCTACGCAACAGCGGGAAAGCTGGCCTAATCATCCGATTCCGTGAGAGGATAGCGGCGATGAGGCAGACTCCATTACAACATAGAACAAGTCACGTCCAAAGTGAACGAAGCTGTAAGTCGCGCCCTATAATTACTGTGACAGAGAATTGTGCCGTTAACTTGCCGAGTCTGTGCAGACACGGCGCAAAGCTCTGCTTCTCAGCTAGTGTTTGGCACTGGCAATGATACCTACCACCAACATCCCGGCGACGGGAGCAACGATAACCGTTCTCGATCACCAGCCCAGCCTTCTCTTTCGCGCGGGTCAACCCCCCCGCAGATCACACACAGCGGGTTTGCAGATTCTCAAGTCTCCAGTATACAAACCACCACGCTGACCCCAAGTGCCGACTCATTCGAAGCTGCCCAAAGTGAGGGAACCAGACAGTCTTCCATTACGACTCAAAGCGACGCTGCTCATGAGCTTAGGTATGGCTCTGTTCCATGCCAGATATTAGCTCGTCATTAACTTAATAGTATCTGTAGCGAACACCAAAACGAACGCGAAAAGCCCTATCGATGTGAAGTTCCTACATGTCCAAGCTCATTTGCCTCTGAAACTGGCCTAAAGCGCCATAAGAAAAGCCAACATTCAGGCGCAGTATACGTCTGCCCTATACGCCCTTGTACCAACAAGATCGGGACGTGGCGCCGTGCCGATAGCTTTAGGAACCACCTCAAATATGTTCACAGCATTACTGTGCCTCAACACAAAATTACGGAGATTTATCCCGAATGCCGAGTTCAAATTATCTCAGCGACCTAAGGGTCCAATATATCAAAGCTCTCTGCAAATACGACGGCGACAAGATCGTCAAACCAACCGTCGCAGCCTTTTCGACCGGTTCTTACATGGTCTCAGTAAAGAGGATCGTTGGACATATGAGATGTTGAATTGAGGGGGGACTAGTAAATCCAGGTGGCTGGGTACAACGCCCCACCCGCATTCTGCTATATAATACGAGGTATCACCGCACTCCACTGTACTTAGACTTAACCTTAATGCTCAACCAATATACGAATCTTTGATATTCGCTCATAAACTCAACATGAGAGGTAGTTTTTCGTTTCGTTAAAGGAGTATCGAGAGGAAGTGTTATAATACAATTTAATGATAAGCATAAGTGTAGGAAGTAAAACAAGTAATGAACGTTGTTTTAATCAACAGTATGAGTCGCCTATACGATAAGAAGGAAGCCCAGTGCTCTGCGCTAATAATGAGTTTGTGTCCTACACGGGGCTGGTCTACGCTGGGCGCATGTATGCGTACCAGGGCTTTAGATATCTTCAATTAAACACCCCCGAGACATCGTTTGAACGATTCATTAAGCACACTTCATCTTGTTGCTGCTACGGACCAAATAACCCCCCACCCCCACGTGGATTGCCATCTTAGAGCAGTCCTGTATATCAATAGTCTTCTTCATGTACCAAGTCTATAATGTACAATGTTGCGGGTGGAGTGACAGCTTACTAGTCTCATGCGGAACAATAGCACAGCTGTGGTACAAAAAAGAGAGAAAAGGTACACAAAGTAAGCACATCACGGAGGCAAGACAGTGCTTCTTGGCACCCCCCCCGTCTCAGTATGATCCTACAGTAGTACCAGCCAACAGAATCTCAACATGGTAACCCGGCCCGCTCGTATCAAGTGTGCCCATAATGGGTGGAAGGAGGTGTTCACGCAATGCCGAAATCCTCCGATTATGCCGCCTCGCTCCGTACGGGTTACACATATATATATATCGGTGTGGTACTTCGAGGCAGTCGATTCCATCTATCAGATATAATCCGAGATGTTCATAACTCATCATGGATAGAAACGGTCGTCCAGAGCTGTGGATAATTCTCGTCGCTACTTTTCTCACTAATCTCCTTAACGCCTTCCAAATTTGTATGTTGGGTCAAGAGGGACACCGGTTGCGAGATTGCTTGTGCGCAGCTGTCGTTTTGCTGATAAGCTTTGCTCTTGTCATTCCATGTTATGTCGTCAGCCCTAGTCAAATCAATCCTGCAGTGTTTGGAGAAGTAATCCAATGTTTTTGTTTCTCTTATGTTGTATTGAATTGGGTTGGTCTTCAGAACCTATCCTGCATCTTCTAGTGCAACAACTGATTGATTTTTAGTGCTACTTCTTTATTCGGCGCCCTTTCTCTGCGGTAACGAAAACTAGAGTCGCTCCAAAGCAATTCAAACAATTCGCATTACTCTCGAAGCACTGGGGACGCAATATCTACTGGTTTATCGTCGCCCTTGGTTTCAGTAACCATGTTGGTATCGCGAGCTATGGAATTTTCTGTAAAATACGTTCCGATCGAGACATACCTTGGGCATCTTCACTGGTTCCTCAATTGACCCTATTTGGGGTATTATGTCAGGCATGGAGAACTGGCAACAACCAAACGTGGCGATACCGTCTCTGGCTTCTGTTTACTGCGGCTACCCTTCTCTCCTCGATCGTTCTTCTCGTGTTCGGAGTTCTACGATCTAAAACCTTCTTTATCCCGTCATTTCTCATCGTTTGGTTCCATGCTGTTGCAGGGACCGCTGCACGAGGACGTAAGTAACTCAATCATCCCTCACCACCATAATCAGAATAACGCTACGTAACACTCACAGACTGATTTGGAACTGAGCTGACTCTCTCGTAAAGATAATTCTTGGAAAAAAAAGAGATCGTCTCTTCCATTCCATGCCTCTCCTCAAAAAGTTGAAAACACAAAGAGCTTTACTAGTTTCGACTTCTAGCAAGTACATTGGGACTATACGACTACACCCCACCTCTCTCCCTTTTGATTACCTCAGATTGTCACGGAACGCTACGGAATATCATTCGGAGGCCAGGGGTATAAGGGCACGGGCCTTCAGCCCGTACGTATATATACTAGCTACGAAATCTCTGCAGAGTAGATAGAACTTCTCCTTCTTTGTGCAATAACAATAGGTCATTACTGGAACCACCAGCGGTGTGAGCCGTGACACAGATGATCCAGTAGAGTAGGTGGGCAGGGGAACGCACTTTCTTACGGTCTCGGCTATGGGAGCCCGGACTCGCCTAAATCTAGATTGCAGCAAATGGTTACGGATGTCACTTCATAGGATATGAAGATAGCCAGGAATAGCCTATCTAGTACAGCTCAGACACCCCTTTATGGCAAGAAAAGTCTTTACTCGCCACTGTGCTTAACCTACGAGGGCTGGGTGAACCAAAGTCCACGTGTGATTGTTTTTTCTCATTTCTATCTAATATCGATCTTATTGGGCGGCCGAAGAGTGTTATGTGACCATATTTAGTGTTGAAACGGCCACGGGTGAATGCGAGTCCCGTGATCCTCAGCCAAGGAGGAAATCTAAATAGTACGCACCCCAGGCTGATAAAATCTAGCGAAATCAATGAGCACTACGTGGTGACGTAAATCTAAAGACAAAATAGGCAATAAAAGGCAACGATTGTATTTAAAAAAAAAAAAAAAAAAAAAAAAAAAAACTAGGTGGTGATGTGGACGGATGTTACGTAGGATACGGCGTGTGCCTGGGATTCATAAATAGCGGGGCGAGCTTCTACAATTTGATTGGCGGGTAAACCTTGTGGAGCGTGGAGAGGACAGGGCGGGGAGACATCAGGCGTGGGATCGAATGCTTCTAGCCTACCTGGGTAGTTTACCTAACTAGTTTTAAAGCGTGTCAGGGTATACCAGACCGCGATGCGACTTCTTTGTGAATACGACGATGGCACAGTCGTCGGCCTCCCTACTGCGATACAGAGAGATCCATGCCGGGTCCGGGGGCTCGTGAGCGAAGCATTCTTTCAGTGCTTATCTACCCTACCTGACACTGATGCCTTCGTGCGAGCAGAGCACTCATTCCGAGACGCCCTCGTTAGTTTTGAAGGTAGTCAGGATCGTTATGTCAAGGCATATGTTGTATCTCGGGGGCTTGATGCGCGGACTAAAACAACACCTAGAGCAAGCATCATCCAGTCGTCATTTATTATAGGCGGCCCACTGGCGCTGATTGCGACTTTTTACGCTACCTTTAATGTGAGCCGTAATCCGCGCAGCCGTGAGACCCTTGACTATTTGCTACAAAGCAGTACGGGAACGCGGGATGAACTGTTTGAAAGAGCACGTACGTTTCCCTGCCACCCATCAACTAGCCCCTGGTTCCAGCATATAATTGATAAACTCGAGCCGGATGTACAATCTCTCGCTTACCTCCTTGTCTCTTTTGGGTCCCATCCCCACGGCGTACCAGCTGCCCTTTTCAAGCGGTTTCGGCGGCCGTCATGCACCTGGGACAGGGATGGGCAAATTGTAACGTACGACGTGGAAGTTGCGCCGTTTCTTCGTAACGAAGCTTGGTTTAGCTCCGCTTTGCAGACCCTTCAGTCCATAGGACTTTTGAAGTCTACTGTGGGTATCTATGTCGACCAGCAGCTAGTTTCCTTGCTAGATCCCCAAAAACTAGCATCATGGCGCGGTAAAGCAGCGAGAGTAGTATGTCATGCATTTCCAAAGCACTCATCCATCGAACCAGATAGGTGAGTAGCTTTTCTTTCTCTTTATAGGGGTGGGAGGGGGGAGGGGCGATCCATGTTTGGTCTTGATAAGCTAATAGTGTGTCTAGCTATAAACAGGAGTGCGAGTTGCTCTTACCAGTCCTACAGCATGTTCTTTCGGACCCATTTGAAGGAATAGATCGCCTTCAAATTAGTTTTCTATCGCAGGCAATCGAGGCATGTTTATCATCACTTGATTTTGGCGAACTAAGCTGGAAATTAAAAGCCATTGTATATACAGAGCACCTGCTTTCCCTGTTTGCGGGTAGGGAACCAAAAGAGCTGGAAATATTGCGAGCTAGGGTCGCAGTAAACAAATTACGCGTAAGGCAAGTGTACGAATGGGGTGCAGTAACCGAGCAGGAGCTCCAAATCACGTTTCCCCGCGACAACCATCGATCTAGTGCGTTTTCTGCGGAGCTTACTCTTCTAAAGGCGCAGGTCCAAATTGATGTGAACAATCTGGATCGGGCCCTGCAAGAGATTTCTTCTTTCGATGTCACGTTTGATGGTCTTACATCACCCCTTGGTACCATCATGAAAGATCGTGTTACATTGGTCCGTGGGAGTATTTTCCGATTCGGCGGCCACTTCTCAGACGCTGCAGCGCTACTAGGGGGCCTGTCACCCACAGAAGATGGAATAGTGCACTTAAGTGCAATTCTATGCGAGCAGGGGGAGCATGACAGGGCTATCAAGTGGCTAGACGGCAAGCTGCAGCTTGCTGCAGATCCCAAGCCAGATACGTTGCGGCTTGCTTGGGCCCACGCACATCTTTCTCGATGCCTGCAGGCCGTCAAGGGTGGTCGAAAAGACGAGCTATCCGTGAAAATCGCCACTGAGACGTACCTTTGCCTTTCCACTCGAAAAGTTCACAGCAAGTTCGATACTTTCTCAATCCTTGTTGGACAGGCTGTTCTGCTTCACATTGAAGAGAAGATTCAGCTAGCAAGGAATGCGTGGTTTGACGCGTTGGGCGCGCTACAGTCGCAAGGATTGCCTCCCGGGTTTTTTGATGCACTCCTGCTATTTTCTCTAAGCGACCTGGCGTTGAGAGAACATGGTTCTGAAAATAGTCGCCTTTATAAAAAGGAAGCCGGGATAATGCTTACAAAGTACTCTTCTAACTATCGGTTTCTTGGGCTAGGATCTCTTTGGCCAAACATCCTGTATGGTAAGCGTGATAACATGGGAGACGGAACTTAACCTACTTCGTCGAGGGTGCATAGAGGACTATTGAATGTTTACTCAGCTAGTTTTAGCACATAGAAAGAGTGTTCGATTCATATCTCACTTTACTAACAAAGCGTTCCTTTTTTATGCTCGAGTTCTCGTTTGTTTCGTTGATAATGATAGAAACGACCTACGCCGCAAACGAAGCGAACGTTAAGTTCTATCCCGCAGGAAAGCAAAGGAGACACGATCGTGGCATGTTCATAATCCCTGGTGGGGCATACCGCCGTGTCTGCGCCGACATTGATGGTGAGCTGTCTGCAACGTGGCTCAACGTGAGAGGATACGACGTCTGGGTGCTGGAGAAGTATAGTTGTATAGACATTCATCCCTCACCGCTCGGGAGACAGCCCATAGACGATGCCGAACAAGCTTTTACTTACATCCAAGGTCACCCTAACTTCCGAGGAAAATTGAGTATTTGGGGTTGGTCAGCTGGTGGTCACTTGGCTGTTCACTTAGCCATGTTAATAGTCAGCAAGATTGGTCCAGACATCGTCAGTAGTATTATACTGGCTTATCCTGTCATTACAATGAATGAAGAATGGGCCCATCTTGAGTCACGAAGAAATCTCCTCGGAGAGGCACCTATCCCGGTACAGATTACCGAGATGTCCGCAGAGGAACAAGTTACAGAGCACACACCACCTACATATGTCTTTCATACCTTGTCGGATGAGAAAGTTCATCCATACAACTCTTTCTTGTTTGTAAACGCGATGATACGAAACAACAGGCCGGTCGTTCTTCAGACACAAGAGGAGGGGAAGCATGGCATCAAGTTCGAGCACTGGAAAAATATAGAGATGCTGGAAACCTGGATGTCCGATCTCGATTCGAAAGAGCCTGCCGTTTTTTCTATGCCAAACATAAACTTAGATGGTTGGAAATCAGATTATGTCCAGAACCACGAGTTCAAGCATTCTCTGATAGCTATGTAGGCTATTCCTGCCACGCTTTATTAGGTTGTATCACTTTTGTGTTACACATTATATCGGAGGTCAATCAACACTCAATCTCCTTGCCCCAAAGTCTGCTTCCGAGTAGATCTCATAAGTCTTATATCGCCCTCTATGCCCTCCCTGAAGTAGCCATTCAAGTGGTATTAATCTTTGTCCAATATGCGAACACGTCCCGATAGTCTGGTCGACGGAGAGCTATCTGGCGGATAACTCTTATAAGCTGGAGGACAAACCCCTTTGCTTCCCTGCCATGATAGAACCTGCAAATACGGCGAATAACGGCGGGTAAGTAGACGTCCCATGCCAAATCCACAGGAAGACGTCCGTCCAGTTCTAGACCATCTCGGAATTGTCGGCTATGCGAGGTGGTGCGCATATTGTCAAACGTCGTATGAACCGCAGGCACGATTCGATCTCTCTCTCTGCCGGCAACGGATTCCAAGAGGATCGCAATATGCTTGATCGGATTACCAGGTGCCCCCATGAGAGGCTTGACATACCGGGACAACTGTACCACCGGGCTAGGATCGATAAACGTGGGAGAATCGTGATAGATATCATGCCTTCTTACCGCTAGGTCGGGTACGGTCTTGTGCCAATCTTTCGATATCGTGATCCACCTCCGTCGGACATTTTTGTTCTGCGTAATTATCGATCTATACAAACATCCAAAGTCAGTACTATTGCTGAATAAGCCTATTTCGACATACCTGAGGTTTGCTAGATATGCAAGGGTGACCCTCCATGGCAATTCCGAGTGGGGCGCCACTTCGAGGAGCATGGCTACGTGCTGATACATTACAATGATAATTTTTTTCGCGTGCTCGAAAACGTCAGACCTCTTTGGAGATCGTTGGAGATGAACGTTTAGCACTTTGAAAACATCCTGAATGCTGTGTAGAAACCGAGTGGTCAACCTTAGTCGGTGAGGTACCTGCTTCAGGGCCTGAGAAGCGGCAGGGCTCTGAGATGCCATCCATATATCATAGAATTCGTGTGTTCTACGTTCCCATAAATCGACTATCGAGTTCCAATCCGTTTGATCAAACTCGTGATAAGGACAAGAGACGAACTTTTTACACATGTCATCAAGAATGCTGAAACCCTCTATTGCATTGTTCAACTCGGCCATATGCGCGTCGAGGCCAATGTAGAGATTCGGTTCGGCCAGGTCTGTGTCGTCTGAGTCCAACAGTTCTCGATCTTCCGGATCCGGATCCCAATTCTTTAAGTTTTTATTAACGTCCAACGGAGACGAGGAAAGACGCTTCGATGACATTTTGAGGAAAGTAGATAAGGACGAAAGGGAAGGGTATAGCAAGTTAGACGTTGTTTTTCGAGCTGATGGAGCGAGCGAACCTGGAGAAGGAAGATGTTAGCATGGAAAAAGATCGGGATCACAGGCTGCCACGGGGTCCTACGAGAGCGAGAGGTAGCAAGAATGTTCTAATGGAGGCGACTGATCTGATTTAACATTTATCAAGTGGGACCTTGGTCGCGGCGATTTTGTTCTTCAAATGAAGGCAACAGAAGGCATCCGCAACAGCTCCTAATTTGATTTAGGATGCTAGGCAACAAAGAGTCGCAGATGCAGCCCAACAGGGGGTGTGATAGCATGCATTAAAATAGCGGTCTACTTGCATTTACTTTATAATACAACATTGTGTTATGCTGCTTAGCCAGCAATGAAGTATTTATATGTTCCTTGCTCGTCCTTCCTACCCGCTGCTCTTTCCGAGAAGGGTAGTATCTCGCATTATTACTTCTTCCTTGATCTTGGAGTTTCTAGTGGGGTTAAGTGCAAGGTAGCTACCAACAGTACGAATAAATAAATGAGCTGATTCGTTAATGGTGGGTGCTGTAGTATGTCTATCTAGCATTGTGCTGGACCGGGAATCCAGCTGCAGGTGGCTAATAGCCAGTATACGATCATGACTGGAGCGAAGCAATCAAGCAGCTGCTGATGTTTTTTTGTAAACGCAAACCATCCTTTTGTTTCTCCTGAATTGTGTACACATTGGATTATGATACATAATACACGGGAGAATGAGGTGTCTCCTAACTCGTATTGGTTAAGTAATTATATGATACAGGCACTTGAGATGCATGAATCACATGCGTTTATAGTCCAACCACCTAACTCCTCCAGCACTAGGCCATTTTACCAACTATATCACTATATTCTAATTAGCAGGAGTAAGCCCGAAAACATATTCAATAACAGCACTCTTACGTTTCTAACTTTAAACATGCTAAATGGAGTGATTTGATTTCATACCGTTTTGCCTCATCTTGACTCTGTTGATGTTGCCTATTGTAGCTGATTAGTTGCGTAGTAAAGTACAGGAAGCGGGTGACGGCCTACCGAATCAACCATCGGCTTATAGAGGAAGCCAAAATTACAGTTCTAAAGGTTTTGTCAATATCGCCTCGAAGGTAAAGATACATTCCTAACAAAATTTCCGCACGCAAATAATCCTCTTGACTGCTGTCAGGCTGTTTTTGGAAGATTTTCAAGGCCTTTTTGATGTAACCGGAGCCCGGATGATTTGTATACGGATTCGGCCGGTCACTTCCCAAATTTTCCATTAGTTTTCCAATTCCGAGCACAAGAAGAGAAAGAACAGCAGCGATAGTCGTCTCGCCGTTAGTAAGCTGGGTGACTATCTCGTCCAGCTGCTCAAACGGGATAACGCAATGGTAAGGCCTCTCCAGGTTGTTCCAGTAAGATCTTATAAAATTCTGCATGACATTGTTGTCCGTCTCTGCTTCGTCATAATCATTCCCAACAGTAACGGAAATAGATTCCAACAGCAAAGTGTGTGTATTATGTAACTTGTTATCGAAATCGCTCGTGACTGATGACTGCTTCGTCGCCACGGGCTTCCGCTCGCATTCTTTTCCTTCTTTACGGCATGGGGCACACGGTGTTTCTTGGTCGCATTTTCTTTTCCATTGCCGACATTGTTCGCAAGCCTTGTAACATATTCGGTTAGCAAACTTATATAAGAATAGTATCGAGATCAACTCATACCATCCGGGGTTTCATTCTGCTCTTCTGATACAAGGTAGCATTCGATGTACCAATAGAAGGTTTTGAGAGCAATGTTAACTGATCGTGTAGAGTACTATCGAATTCGCCTTTGGATGATGTGCCTTCTGTCGAAGTCGGTACCCCATTTATAGAGTTGTTGGGATCTCGATCGGTCTTTTGTGCATTCGTCTTGTTCGTTCCGCTTTCTCCTCTGGCGTCGCAATTGACATTTGCCTTCTTGAATTCTCTGTCTAATGCGCCCGAGTTGCGTTTTCTTTTTCGTTTCGAGGCAGGCTTGACGTGCTGTGTTGGACTGGGTGCGGGGACGTGATCGACAGGGTTGAGGACATTTTCAAGTTTCATCTTAGTCGTTGTTGTGTTTTGCGAGTTGGGCGGATTGTGTTTTGCCTGCTGTTTAGGTAGGTCTCGTAGCTGAAGCGAGTTCTGGGATGAAGTGTCGCTGTTTCGGCCGAAAACTTCATGATGAATTGGGGGACGTAGAATTCTCGAGCCATTATGGGGAGTCATGATCGAGACTAGTGTTGCTATAGTATAAGTAGCCGCTTGGGCAATAGTTCGGTATTAGAGCGTAGAGTATCTTCTTAATGATATAGCATTAGCTAACAAGAAAGCAGCCGACGATAGTGGCAGTTGTACAAATATAGCACACGGGACTTGGAGTTCAGAGGTGGGTATGCAGTAGGCCAAGAAGCAGAAGACAGAAACAGCGCAGACGTTTAAGCGATGTATTATTAACTACGCCCCTGTCCCGCAGCCCAGGCATGGTAATCGTCCGTTGGTCCCTTATCACTGTCAGCAGTATTTCTCTTAGGTGTGTCGCACATTCCGTTTCCAGCATGGCACCCTGCCAGGTTTTGATGATGCCCGTCTGGATTCAAGCAGATAATTTATATTGGTCCTGACTATTCATTACCATAAACGCGGCGATTCTATGTACTCTACCCTTTCGCGTTATAGCCTGTGACGAGGCTGGTACATTTTGTTATCTGGGAAAGCGTAAGTGCTTTCATTGCGCTAGTATTTCTTTAGAAGAGTGATCCGCACAATTCAGGTCGGTGAACTGAATGAACCACACATAAAATAATGGCAAGAATAGTGGACAGGGAAGCTGATACGAAGTTATCATGCTCTGGAGGGGCCTATAAAAGACTATAGTTGGATGGCAACAGTACGAAAAATAGAACGACCTGATTTGATGACGGCGCGTGTTACCGCATAATTCTCTCGGCATTGCAACAAATCGGATCGCTTGTTCCTATGCCTTGTGGCAACTGACCATCCAATTTTGCGACTGCAGATGTACTCGGTGTAAAATAAGAAAAATGATGGATAGTCGCCGATGTAATAGGAGTCCAAGCTTCTATTCGATACCACCTATGCACAGTGGCGTCCCCTGCCTCATCCCAGCCTCCCCGGTACTTTGGGTATTTCCGCGATGAGAGATTCCTGATGGGATAAACGTTTTACCCCAGGTCGAACTTCGATTTGATCGTTAGTTAGTCTTATCTCTTTTTGGCTTCACGTTCTAGCTCCTTATTTCCAGCAGATACTTTACATGACCCTTGCGCGATTGACCTACCTCCTGTAGGGCAGCTACCATCGATCAGATACCATCTCTCAGTCGCCAACTACTCTCATTCGAAGCAAGAGAACGACGTCCGACTCCGACTCCGAGCTGTCTTCCGAGGCTTCTTCCCCTTCGACGACTCCTAGCGACTTCTCCTCTGTCGTCGACCCCATACTTGTCCCGGGAAACCCGCAATCACCTGGTCACACCTTTACAAACCTGCTTTCTGCCGCGGGAGCATTATTAAGCGCGACGGAGGCACGTTCGCCATTTATATTTCCCAGGTGGTTTGAATGCTGGGCAAGATACGTCTTTATTAGCTGGAACAGGCCATCTGACGCAGTAGAAAAGGAAAACCTGTTTATTCTTTCAACTACGTGGGCTCACGAAATACGTTAACAACCCGTGCCTACGATTCTCGGAGCGTTTATCGAAGCGTATTGTGCTTTATATAGCGGCCTATTCCTTAATCGCTTTTACTCGATAGTACACGATTTTTGGGCCCTCCTGAAGAAGGAAGAGGATTGGGAGCAGTTCGGCTTCTTCTTTGCGATTATTCACTGCTCTTCTCTTTTTGCCTTACATAGGGAGCAATTAGAGGAGGCTTTATATTTTGCAGTGGGGACCATGGAGGTCGTATTGACTCGAATGAACGATACGTCGACACTGCCGTTCGTTCACGTTGTTATAATCTTCCTGGTATACTTGCCAGCTCCGTATCTCGCGATACGCTGGGACCATTTCCATCCAGAGCTGATTTCTGCGATCATCAGCTCAGCAGTCGGCTCCGTTAATATAGGTAACAATCCCCGGGATCCACAATACTTATTACCTGAAGAACGCCTTTTGCGTTATGTCTCCTATCTTGTCCGTGGATACTTCCGCGGAATAGACCTAGATGCTAATACCATTATTTTGAAGCTCCCGATATGGGTCAACGGCCATGATGATGACACGAAACTTAGGAAACGTGAGATCAATAAGCTTTGGCATCTCTACGAGGCCGGCACGTCGAGACAAAGTGATCATACATAGATGAATCAGTTCACTTTGTAAACACAGACCTGGACTTATCTAGATGAGAGATCGCTAACTTGGAGGGAATCGAGGTTGGTGTTTGTTTCTTTACAGAGATCGCAACACCTAATATCCTTCAACTTTATAGGGAAACGCAGTCAGGCTCATATAACCCATCCCTAAATACACGAACCTTGCCGTAAATTATTAGCTTCTATTCAAATCACCAACAAGTCACTGGGGAACGGCTACTATTTGAGTTTAAAAAGAAAAGAGTAGATCGGCTTATTTGGTGTTCATGTCTTGTCCCTAAAGCGTTTCATACTTCATGACCGCGGGCAAACTACGTTGCTATAACCATAACTCTCAAACCAACCGCTCAAGACGTCTGACCATGCAGTACCAAGTCCAGTGAAATAATGTTGTCGGTCGACTCTAGAAAGTTCACGTCTCGCGTGGGACAACGCTTCTGTTGCCTCCCCGCCTCGTCGGAGTTGCAGCTCGATAAGAGCCAAATCCACCATGATCTGTATGTGTCCTCGATCCAGTCGAACCTCGCCGCAAAGGGACAGCACGGCTTCCCATGCACGAGCAGCGTCGTCAGGTTCGCCGGCAACATGGTTGGTAATAGCAATGCCTATCAAGATTGCGACACGTTCGAACCATCGGAGCTGGTCCGATGCACATAAGTCTTGGTACATTGCTTGGACTTTCTGACAGGAAAGAGAAGGCCATTGCTGTCTGGCGGCCATTTTTCGCAACCCACTAATGAGGTGCGCGTCTGCTTCTGCGAGGCGGGCACGTACTGCCGCCCTCGACTGGGGAGAGGTGCAAAGCTGTAACCATCCACTCACCTTTGCGATCGCTGCGTCGTGTTGCCCCAGCTCACACATGACGGCAGTAAGATGCGCCAGTACCCCGCTGCTATACTGCACAGGATCATAAATAGCGTCTAGGATCTCGTAGGCCTCGAGGAACCGGCCCTGAAACCGGTACACTGATCCCCGCATGGCATCGACCTTTCTCTGCTGTACCTTCTCGAATTCCGAGTCAAAGGACGGCGCAAAAGAGGCGAGTTCATGCAGGGCGGATGCGGGATCGCCACGCTGGATACACTGGCGTGCCCGCAGAAGCGCGATGTCGGCCATGAACGCATTCGCCCATGGACTGTCGCGTAGAAACGTGGGGATTGGACTGTGGCCAGGGCGGGCCGGGAGAGCGGCATCCTGGGACAATAAGCAGCACTCCTCACGTATGGCTAGCCGGGCTCGAAACACGGCATTGGTCTGCGAGTGTGGATGGGCCTGATCATGGGCCTGGATGACAAGACCCGCCGTGGTAAGCGCCCTCTTTCTCCAGTCAAGGTGCGAGAAGTACGACGTAGCGATGCAGAGCTCTGCAGCTTCATGCAAGCCGGGCCCAGCGCCTTGCCCTAGGACAGATCGAACTTGTGGCTCTTGGAGATACGAGAGTACGCAGGCCAACAAGGGAAGCATCATCTCATGCAGGGCAACATAGCTGTCGTCATAGAGCGTTAACAAATAGTTAGTATGAGTGCTCCGTTCTGGTTTAGTCTCGACTTACTCCTGAGGTTCGAGTGCCGGGTGTGTTGGGAGAACGTGCACGAGCAGCTGGGTTGCCCTCGCCTTCCATGCGAGGACCTCGGGCCTATGATCGAGGAGGCTCGCTAAGCGCTTGTCGATCCTTATTGTATCGAACGTGACCCTGACGAAGCCCAGCGTCTCTAGCTTCTGCAGCGCATCGCGGAGGACCTGGTCGCTTTCGATGACGGGGGTAATGTTGGGAGGATGGTGCTGCACCTGGCCGTCTAGCCCCCATGCTTTCCGCATCGAGCCTGTGCCGCACCTCGAGAAGATGATTCGAGGGATGCACTCCGCGCCCAGGCAGTGGAGTAGACAGGCCACGCCCAGGGCGTCGAGATCCTTGTCAAGCAATTTGTTGAACCAACTATGGAAGGATGGGTGCACTGCAAACTGGCCGGCTCTCCGGAAGAGGTCACGCCGCGAATCCTCCTGGACGTTATCCAGGAGCAGCTCTAGCGTCCTTCGGTTCGCAATATTACGATGCGCATCATGCGTGGCATAAAAGACCGCAATCAACGCGAGAGGGCCTCCAATCTGGACCGCCGAAGCGAGTAACCCTGCCCTCGGCAACGTCTGCATTCGATGATCAAGCCGGCGCGATAACATATAGCTCTTCACGTGCTTATCTTGGTCTCCGGAGAATTGGATCAGTGCCTGGCGGAGCGATTGTTCTACGTGGAAAGCGTCTAGAGTATCACTGAGAATGTCTTCCTGGCAGTAGGAGAGCAATGCATCTATGAGCAAGCCGCGAGTTTCATACGGATGCCTTCGGATAGCGGCTTGAATCCCCAGGGTTTCCCCATTCTCTGCCGTGCAGAAGAGATGCATTATGAAGGTCCCCCCACAACGGCTGGCCGGGTGGTATGAGCTGCTGGGTGGTTGTCCTGTGATACGGTCAGGTCTCAAGATGGCCTTTGCGTCCGATGCAGGTCATTCGCGCTGCTATTTTAGCATCCCCAAGCGTGGATACGATGCCGACGGGATCTAATTCGACAGGGCTAGGGTCTTTTAGGTCACAAGTGGGGAGGGACCATAAGCAACCCCTTCCTGCTAGTAAGGGTACGTGCCGAAATTGTTGGAACTATGGCACTAACAGTCTCTGCTACCGTACCCCGAGGGATGGATGGGTTATGGCTACCTAAAGCTACGGTGGAAATTTGGCCTCGGTATACGATCACTTCTGCCTCCGATGATTTGTATCGCGTAGCTCAAAGTGGCTCTGATCTGCTCGATGTACAATACCCACACTCAACAACTATCAGTATCTATGTTCTCATTTGGACGAACATCGCGAGAGCAACTTACCTACCGTATCTGTAATTGGTTGGAGTGTTGTATTTGCCGGGAGTTGCCGAGTGGGGTACGATGGGTGGGAGGTTCTATTAGTTCGTAAAATAGGTCTAAAGTTCCCTACAAATAAACTTACCTCCATAAATGTCCCTACCGGCCTCGCACGTGCAAAACACACCATTATAAACTTTCCAGTACCTACCTACCTAACCAACTTAGGAACCATAGAATTTTTGATCAGGTCACTATGTACGTATACTGCAAAAAATAGAAAAGATTAAAAAGCAGTGTATGTTATTATTCATCCTGTTAATAAACAGGCGTGGACTTCGCATTACTCTTCGAAGACGCCCTTTTCTAATTGATCTTTCTGCGACATAGTGTGCGCGTAGAATTATACGTGCATAATTTATTGTTCTAAGGAAGTTTGATCCTGATGTGTTCAGTCGTGTCTATTTTATGTATGTGTCCCCGCTATTCTACGTACCCACTATACTTGGTTACCTAAGCCTTCGGCAATTAGACCAGCCCTGATTATTGCATTTCTTGTCTTATTCTAAGATAACGTTGTAACAGGCAACCTTTCGCAGAAGTACCTAAGTACTATACCCTGAACATTATACTACTAAATCTTCCATAACATCGGTAAATCAATGCTTTCTATTAACGAGAGCGCCCCTAATGCTATTTTATACGAGTTCCGGAAACAACAGGGACGAGTTAGACAATACCACCTCGGCAGAAATACGTCACTTAAATATATGAATCTGCCATAAGTAGAATTGTTCTATCATCGTGTTATGTTTTTTTTTGTTGATGTTTAATACCTATTTAGCACAGCTTAGCCGATTTCGGAAGTCAGCACCAAGGAGCCAGGAGGTTGTTGCTCCACCCAGCAGCGGCAAGAGATATAGGTAAAACTACGCGTCTCCACACTTTACTGTCGTTGGCAACTAAACCGCTCAAACCATCATTTCTGCCTATGGACACTGAACATGCAATAAAGAAAATCAAGATCTAAAGCAAGCATGTAGGTAGTTATGATTACTTAGATGTTGCTAAACAGCCGCGAAATACCAGGTCTCATGTAAAGCACGTAACGCAATATCACCCAGTAGACCCGCACACCGACAACGCAAGTAGGTTCCCATAACTTGAATAACCTCCAGATCCAAAACACGCGACCCGAAAGAGATAGCGTCATTTCGCTTAAATCGAAGTGCTTCAAGTTGAACTTGGAAGAGCGTGGTAGTAGCTTTCATCTATCTACTTGTTAATTGGGAGGTTATACTAGGAGTGGGTAGGACATACTGATCAGTGGGGGTACTGACCGCTGTTGACATCACGTCTTCAGATGGACCATGAGCTATCGGCTGACGTGGGCCGTCTTGTCTCCTTTTTCAGAAGTTTGGTTCTCGGCGGTGTCGTTCTTTGCGGCTTGGTTCTGACTATATTTTTTGGTATCTTGGTTCCCATTAGCCTTTGTGAATACCTGAGGGCCCCATGACATGATTAAATTAAGTGAAAGGCCATCCATAATGTTAAACGAAGACACTAGTATAGGCTAATTGCTGAAAAGAAGTTATTGAACGGACTAAGTAAAGAACTTGAGTAGCTATATGATCCGTTGAGACTATGTTCTCTATATATGTCCTTGTGTCCAGCGGATAGATTTGTTAAGCAAAACGGTCTAGAACAGACGATACAGCTAATTAGGTAACCATCATCAGCTGCATAGCTTTGTTGGGCTACACCGGTATAGGTGACCCCTGTCAAGTACTGTGGTATCATAGAATCTAGCTACCTGGTGGCCGGTTCTTTGTGCAGAAGTATATGTGTAGATGAAAAAGCAACGCTTTCTAATGCATGCAAGTCTGTGGACCGTGTGCTGCGGCAGCCAAGGAAATGCTTTGTACAGGGAACAATAGTGACTGATCTTACTCGGGATACCAATCCTTCAAGTCCTACAGCTAGAGAAGTAACAACACAGAGGTACAGCTATACTGCATAAAAGAACAAGTTTGAAAGTCCTCACACCATCTTGCGCCTAATCTACTCCATCATTGCGATGCTGGCGCATAGTAATGCTTCAAAATTGACGAGCCCTGTCATTCGGAGAGCACATTAGCAAGCAGGCGCTCACCCCCAAGCAAACACTCACAAGTCTGATTCTCGGTATGAAGTAGAATCCTTGCCAGGAGATAAAGAATTATAAGCCAATTCTGCGCTGTTAAAAGTTGTCCCAGGTGATGTGTCACGATCAGTACGAAGAAAGCTGTTACATTAGCTAGTAGATCACTATGGAAAAGCGGACGCTTACTGGTCAAAGTGATCAGATCAGCTGCATTACCTTGTGTCTGGTGATGCAGGGTGGCTGCCCCTGGTTCACTCATGCTAAGGTGTGGATTATGATTCAGCGGCTTGGGGTGTGAGGCGAGGAAAATCTGGATTTGATGAAATGGACGAAAAAAGAAACCAGAAGGTGGATTGGCCAGGCCCTATTTATGCAGTGTACAGTGTACTGTCAGCAACTGATAGCAGGACTTGTATTTCCGGCTGTAGAATAGACTTGGGTGGCATAGTGAAGGCGAGGGGGTCTGCCAGTGTGTTCCACAGCGTGATGCGCAGGTGGCATAGGACCTACCTTCTCGACCCTGGCGCACCCACCCACTTGTTGTCTCTGTGACGGCATCCCCCATCTCCCGAGAGAGTTGACGTGTTGGTTGGAGCTAGATAAAGGGGGTGGGCAGATGGCGTATCAATTTTGATGGTTACAGGGTTTCGTCACAAGAGCCTGTACAAAGTACTATACCCACCAAACAGTGCAAACTCTTCTCATAAAGGTCGACCCCAGACTATGCATCCGGTCAATGAATATCCTTGCGTGCTAACTTGGAACCCTTGTAGCATGTTGCTTAAAGATGAACCACGTAGTTGTTTTTGTTTGCATGGATGATTCGTGGACACTATAGTACTGGGAACTGTGACAGGATAGATACTTTGCTTGTTGTTGCTTTTTGAGTCTGTATGTACATCTCCAAAGGGGAAAGGTGGCTTGAAAGATCCAGACGCAGGAGCAATATAAGAATCAGTTCGCAACCATATGTATGAATGTTGGAGGAAATGCGACTTAAGAAACAACAGACATACGTATTCATTCACGAGTAATCCTACAGAATCTTGCACTTTGTGGTATCATTTTCCGGCCAACAATGTGCGACTATACCCAAGTATGTACCATTTGCCCCACAAAGGAGCCTATATCTCACGTATTTTAGATCGAATACAATTGCCAGCACTTCCGTTTCGTTGTGTCGAGGTGGTGTCCTAAGTACGAGAGGACATATAAGCCTTGCGCACCTAACGTGACACGTCTCGAAGTAAGGTGAGTTTGACTTGGATAGGTTTCCTGCTAATTGCTTATTTCGATCTTCGGGAATATAACCTTCAACTAACGTAATCTCAGAAACGACGAGTTATGTTGTAAGTAGACCTATTCTTAACAGCTTGCTTCAAAGAATATGTATTAACCACGGGTATGGTAGCTAATTGCCGGCCAAGAAGCCTACCAGCTTGGGAACATATGATAAAGCGCTAAGCCGCCTTTAGCCACATACCCACAAAAGTTGTTGGGCGCTCACCCAATGATAGTATAATAGCTGAAATACTGTTCTTGCGATAACATTGATGCCTAATTATGCACATTGACCGTTTAACAATTGACGTATCAAGAGCTATATGTCGCTCTCTTGCGGCGTCGAGTAGCATGTTTTGACGATATCTATTTAGATATATTCCATTGTTGCAGCAAGAAACTTAGCAGGTGCTGATGCTACATCCTAGCAATCTCATGGTACGTTTTTGTATGCGGCATGAGTGTACTTAACCCTTGTTCGAGTCTGATCTAATTTAGTGATAGTCTTTCCGTAAAGAAGCCTTGACCAAAGACCCGCAGTTCTTTGCCGACGCAGAGGGCTGCCCTACGACGGTAGTCGGACGCGGCCAGAGAATATATTGGCAAAATGCCGTCATCTTGATATATAGGACGGGTCATGAATCCGAACCGATCGGGCGGGAAGCGGAGCCTTGCAGCGGCGAGGCTACGGTGCCCAAGGGCATCAGTCTCTGGTTCGGCAGGGAGGGTGGCAGGGTGAAGGAAGAATAGCGTAGTGGCGGCAAAGCTCCCCCTATCTCCTTGGGAACAGCTTCTGAGCTATCTGGGTGCCATGCCAGAGCCCCAAGGACATGTTGATCGTTATTGGGTCGTCCGCCATACATGAAACGTCTACCCATATGCTTTGTGTCTTGTGGCGGCGTTGCTTCTCATCCTGCGTGTACTCTGGGCTTTCGTGAATAGCGCATGTGATTTCGGGGCCAAATAGAGATTCGATCGTCTCCAGATGACACTGGTGGAATGTGATACGTGGATTGGGTACTATGGTTATTCCGCTGGCGAGAGACGCGTACCGGAGCCTCCCCTTCGTCTCCAGGTCGACCCTGAATAGACCCTGCACGAGACGGGGCGCCTTCTCGTATGTGATCTCTACCGTCATGTGACAACTGTTCTCCTCGCGCGGTACGTTCGGGAAGCACATCGATATGCCGGCAGCAAAGGTGTCGTGATCTGAGTGTCGCACTATTGCGTCGGCAAGATCTTGCGGGAAGATGCGAATGACGGCGTCAAGAGAAGCGTGCGCTAGCACATGGCTACGTGGGGTGATGCCTTTTTCGGTCACGTAGAGGTCGGCGTGGGACGGCGCGTCTCCTTGGGGTAAGGCAACTTCGACTTCGACTGGTGGGGTGCTCAAGTTCAAGATAAGACGTGTATCGATAGTTTCGGTAGTGACACCTGACCTGCGTGAGTAAAAATGGACATCGGTCCGTGTCCGCCGGGGACTTACGCTGTCTCTTGTTCGGACTGGCTGGTCTATCCCGCTCTGGAGGGTCCTGAAATCTGTTCAAGACACTGGCGACTTTCATTTGCATGTCGGCGCTGGCCCGGCAGTGTAGTTCTTCGGCGACCGCTCTGTTGGAGTCGGCAGGCTCATTCTCGAGCTCGCGGAGCATTTGTCTGCATTCGCTTTTGCCGGTAAAGTGCTTCGAACTGTCTACACTGTTTTTGAGCACGAGAAACGCGAACCAGGCGAGGGGACCCCCAGCCTCCAGGAAGATGCGCGGGGTCGAGTCCACCTCGGCTCGTTGTACAGCCTCCCACGCACCCCGGAAGCCCTTGGGTGCGCGTTCGAATGATCCGTATTTATCCAGCCGATCGAGGAACAGAGAGGCTCTCCTTTCAGCACGGCTGTCCGCAGGTTCTGGGGGATCCTTCTCCATCGGAGACGAAGCTACAGGTATGGTACGCTGGTATATATCTACTGGGTGATAGGCTAGTTGGTCAGGCACCTGCAACGTTGTGGCGACCACAGGCTACGATTGGCCAGGCGGCCCGTGTCATGATTTCTACGGGTACATCTTGGTCAGCGCATGTGTAGAGCAGGTTGAACATCATGAGCTATAGGAGCCGGAAAACATCAACACGGCCTACCTTACCTACCGAAGTCGAAGTACGCAGGTGGGGTCGGTTTTCGGCTTACTGTAAACAGCTGGCACCAGCTGGCATCACTAGCCACACAAAAGAAGAAACCGCTGATGTGAAATAGGTAGTTAACAAGAGCAACCATTGATATTGATAAGCAGTCATATAATAGAAACATTCGAAGCAAGTAATTCACAGCCTTGCCTTATGCATTCCCATGTTACCTGATGCAATCAACGAAGATCCTTCGATGCGGGCCAACACCTAGGTGTGCTTTGATACGCCCATCAGAACTAAATAAGGGTTCCGGGCTCCCTTGACTGGACGCTGATTTCGAGGCAGATGGCGGCCTTTGCCTTCTACCGATCGCTCTTTTACCAGATTCTCTTGTTTTGCGAAATCTTCGAGAAGCCGGCGGGTATTGCGTTTTACCGGTCGTTGTCGCGTCTCTATTCTCAGCAGGGGCGCTACCCCCAACGAGAACGGAGGATGTATACTGATCGGAGCCTTCCTTGGCTTCTACTACTACCGGTGAGGCTTCCGAGTCCCACTTACGGAGCTTCAGGTCAGTCCATGAGTCAGTCTGGCGAAATATCGCGTGACCTAAAGTTTCCTGAGCCTCTGGTCGTGACCATGGATCGGGCTCCAGCAGGAAGCGGATGAAATTATCATGGGAGTGGCTTTCCAAGCTATCTATATGATGCATGACCGCATTACTACCGGTACAGTGTCTGGGTAGCCTATGAGAAAGCTGAAGTGTTAAAACGCCTAATGTCCATATGTCTACCTTGTTAGTAATATACCTTTTTCCCTCCCTCATCTCTGGAGCCATATACACAGGTGTGCCGCAGATTGTACGCATGGATGCCGTCTGCTCGATGGCTGAACTAAAGTCGCAGAGTTTAGCATAGATAGCGTCAGGATCCCTCGTGCGTTAGGAGACTAGGACGTTGCTAGGCTTTATGTCGCGATGTGTCAGGCCGAGTTGGTGGACATAGCCGACTGCCGGAAAATACTTCGTAACTCTACGTTACACAGAGGTTTCGATTGATGAACAGTCGCGGGTTATCACTTCTGTCATATTCCATGATCTCGACCCGCGGGTCATCGTCTATCGCGAAATAAGTGATAACGTTCACCTGACTGGGAAAGCAAAGAGCGTTTCTTCAGAGATCAATTTATGTGCCTTTATACAAAAACTCACCCGCAGACTATCGTTGGTACATCCTACAAGGAGAGGAACAGGAATCTTGTCGAAGCCTGGATTCCTTCGAAAAGGGCTCAGCAGAAGACCTCGCACGTGAGTGAAAGCGTCGGTAAGCCGTCCAACGAAGCATGCACGGCAGTTGACACACCAGCCGGTACCCAGTCACTAGCTCTGTTTCGGGTCCTCAGCAGAATCCAGCAGTCTCGCCTTCTATGGCACCACAGCAAATTGTAGTGCTAAATAAGCGCGAAAAGCGGTCCATGAAGCGGAAACGGTTGTACCAAGATGATGGAGACGATTGTCCTCCATATTCGAAAAAAAAACTTGCTAGAATACGCCCTTTGGAAACAGCCGAAAGAATCAACAAGAGGGTAACGCGAAGCAAAGTCGCTTGTGCTACAGGAGACCAGGTCTGTTTCAGGCGGAGCGCTCGCATTGCAGCTTTGCCTAAGAAGACGTACGGTCGATGAGGCAGTTCGTTTTTGCCGGAAAGATTTGTACACCCGATCCGACCTCGAGTCTTGGTCTCAACTCGGAACCCGATCGACCAGATCACGTTGACTGTCTGCCAAGCTCACGTTCTTCGAAACTATCTTCCATACACACGCCGCCTTAGGACATTGCTACGTGCATTGCCAAAGCCCGGGGAACCATTACACGAGCTCGCTGCTGCCGATGGAACCCGATCCATGTTGTATAGGATTGCTGGCGCAGGGTCAACTAAACCGCCGCGCGCGACATTGGGGATGGAAAAGTCGGCCAGCGCCAAACGCGGGAAGAGGCCCTGATAGGGGCTCGTGGCGTGGTAACCACCACTATTCCTTTTAGTCCTCGCATATTATTTACGCGGTACGCCCACGCCTTCGGAATGAGGCCCAAAGTAGATGGCGCGACGATCGACGAAGGTATCGCTGCAGTTTCCCTGCTCCTGCATAGATAGTCTGGACTATTCAGACTTCGACGCGTTTCTGTGGCGGAAACAAACTCCCGAGAAAGCTGATGAATATATGATACACATGTCATGTTTGATTTTTTTCATATCGGCGGGGATCTATTGGTTGCACGATCTAGACCTAGGACATACATACGCATCTCAGGAGCGCTTGCACGCTAGGCCAACTTTGCTGGTTGGGAAGCGTTTTGCTACAGTAACACGCATAGACAATAGTGTAACCCTTCTGCCATATAATACTCTCCAAAGCATCCATAGCTTGGGGCGATACATGCCTTATGAACATGGTTCTTCAAGGATGCCACGACTTGTATTAACGAGGTCTCGTATATTTGTTGCAAAACGAATAATTCCTTGTTACTTATTACTTCCTGCCTAGATGTCTCTGTTGTACAACTGTTCCAGGTCTTGGGCCAGAGTGACCACGACTTCGTGTGTTCTGTTTGATGCACTGCAGCTTTACATTCACCAACATGCGAGACAGGCTATTAAGAACTTTTATTAACGTCGATCAGGAGCGACGAGGATTGAACTGTTTAGGAACGATGATGATGTAGTAGATTTGGAGTAGATGAAAACGGTCCTTGAGGTGCCCCGCAGTAAGCATGTACATGCTTGCCTACCCACAGCACTGATAGTCTCTTTTGTCCGCGCCACATCTCTTGTATCAAGAGTTCCTTTATCACAACCAACATCCAGAAAGATACGAAGGACAGTGCTGTACACCTATCCCCCACGGTACTGCAATGTCAAATTCTCCACTCATTCCACAATATCATAAGCCCACCTAATACAACCCAATATACAGTGATTTAAGTCCCAAGTACAAACACTGGACCCTGTCAGCTGTAGCCAAGATTAGACTTCGACTGGGGGTTTTTGGGCGGCATGGATGTCATATATATCCACACTCAATTTTACATACCAGGGGTTACGTGTAACTGTGCCACGTATGATTGGTGTGTAGCTTCCACGGGTCGCCAGTGATCTTAGTGCCGCAGGCATTCTGCATATCCGTAATGCTTGCCGTTCTCGTGAAGCTGCATAGCTGATGTTACAGGAAGACTACGGAGTAACAGGGTTCTGATAAAATGACTTGTGCTTTCCCCAATAACCCATGGGCCCGGAAAATACCAACGAAAGGATGCCAAGTGGATACGTTGACCACGCAGTAGTCGTGGAAGCAGTGTGACGGAGACGCATGCAGCAGGAACCAATGTAATAGTTCTCTAAATTTTGCAAAAGTCCCTCAACGGGCTAATCTTACCGTAATGCCAGAAAGTCCTAAGAAGAATGGGTACCTACATTTACGTAAAATTACCTTGGTACAAGAACGGTACTTCATAAATCCGAACCCATATCAGCACACAAGCAGTTATTCAAGAAAGAATAGGATCGTGCTAGCGTGCTAGAACAACGGGAGTACGGCGTAAGAGATGGAGTTTTATTACGAAGGAGTGGAACATGCTGGCAGCCACCTACGCCCCGTCCTATATTATTTCACATGTATAGTTACGTTACCTTAGTCAATAACGTGTTGTCCACCAAATTATAGACGAGATAGATATGCAGCACGCAACGTTCGTGCCGCGCCCCAGCTCTCCCAGATCTTATCCATCTCCGTATCGAACGTGATAATGTCTATGACAACCTTTGCCACCACTGACGGAGGGAGTTTCTGGCTCAGGTAGCAGCACAAAGCTAAAGTACATAGAGTCCAGATGCTTGAACGTGCTCGGTCTTTGAGTTCTCTCCGCAACGTAGTCCACGGTAACCCTTTCATACGACCCTGAAACAATTCGTGGCTCGGTCTGGAACTATACAGAATTCAGCAGCAGCTTTTGTTTCGAAATCGGGTCAACGCACAGTGCATGTCCTGATGCATGATTCAACGCGTAGTCCAATGCACTTTCACGGTGTAGTGCTACGTCCTGACCAGCTTCAACACACCCTAGCTGCCGAACAAGATGTCGAAGTAGTATATTGGAGATAATAGCGACGAGGCCCAAGAAGGCAGACGAAAGCCACCCTAGAGCCTGTTCGCAAGCTTGACTCCACGAAAATATAAAGATAGGGAAACAAATAAGCGTAATCCGAACAATTGTGACGACATCGTCACTTTGGCGTAAGACTCTCCGATCGTCGTCTGTAATGCGGCAAGCACACCGAATCAATTCCGAATAAAGGGTGTGCCCAAAGTCGAGTTGGATCTGTCTCCAAGCATAGTTGCTTAGGCCTTGTAGGAAGTACGGGCACCCGATGGCTAGTCCAATTCCAACCGGCTCCGGCATACTCCTAGAAAGCGCTGGGAAAATGGCGAGCTGAAGGGTACATTCACATACGACAAGCATCACCGAGAAAAGGAGGGCGAAGATAGATAGCTTGTGACGGCCTAATATGGATAACCATCTGCGGGCGAGTGAGAGCAGCCGGACTTGCGGTCGTTGAAGTTCAGCGAGCAACGGGTTCAATTCGGCATCCGTCATAGCCAAGTCGCGGAGGCAGTGGAGGAGAAGCAGTGGAACAGTCGGATAGCAATAGTTTTGTACGCTGCATCGATCTACCTAAGGTGATATGCGTGTCTATCTGACAGATCGTTTATATGAAAGCCATGCCGAGGCATTACTCAGCCGGTGTAAGTGCCGTGTACACCAAAAAGGTCACTGGCCGCCACACCTCCATTCTTGCCGAGACATATCATGGACAGCGAACCTGTGCGCCCACGTCTAGCCACCACGCCAAATATGACTTGTCAATTCGACGCACACTATTGCGAATGGTAGTAAGAGGGGAGGGAGTAAGTGCAACGCTTCATTTACTATTTCATGATGTCCTACTCTTAGAATAGTGCTGCCTTTTCTCCATTCATCCAAACCCCGCAAACATGGCCAGTTCCAAGCCCGAGCTCGAGCTTGTCTCCAAACAACCCCAGAAAGTCAAGAAGGGAGAAGTCCTCGAACCACTAAGATTCACTTATCCGGAAAACATACAGAAAACATTTTTCTTCATCGCATTACTCTTTCAAAACGGTCAAGCTGCTTCCAATGGCATTCTTCGGGGCGATTGGGTCGTAGCGTTAGACAACAAAATCGACGACAAAATCGACGAAGAAATCGACGACGAAATCGACGAAAATAAAAAAATCAACAAGAAGAAAAAAATCGTCAAGGACAACATTACGTTTAGCAACCTTACTATCCAAGAGTCTGGGACATATAGTCTCGAAATACAAGTCCACGAAATATGCCAGCCAGACACGAATAACGCCGGAGCAGTCCACATCAGCTCATTCACTACAGAGAAATTCGAAGTCAGGTAAGTTTTCCTACATAAAAGGCTGTCATCACGTAGCTTATTATTTGTAAGCGAGACAGCATGATCGCTGAACACCTTGGAATCGAAGGAGACAATGCTGAAAAGAGGGCCTTTCCAAACTCAACAGTAGACTATGAATCGAGAAGCTACCGTAACAAGCCAAATGAATACTACGTTCTCCTTCCTTGATTGTTATGTGAGATGTGTGACAAACGCCGATAATCCCCTCCATGCCTTTACTGTGAATGTTCTGACTGGGGTATTGCTATCGTACCCCGGAACCTGAGTGGAGACACCTCACGCCAAGACTATTTAACACAACGTCATGGCTTTTTGCACTTTGTTTTCAAGGGCCTTGCCTACTAATGACTCAAAGGTGCTCAGGTCATCCTGGCCGAAACACCACTCATGACTTTCGGCAAATTTAGCGGCCTCCTCCCTGCACCTTAGTCCTGCGTCTATTCCATATAGTAGTGTTGGTTTGCCCCGAAAACTTTCTAGTTGATCGAACGAGAAGGACTTGATCTCATCGAAACTTTCCGACCGGAGGAATGGGATGATACAAGCGTCGGCAATTCTAATACAATCGTTGACGCATGTGGAAAGCTTGTCCCAGCAACCAGTATCATCAATAACAACCTCGACTCCTTCTACCTTCATAGTAGCTGTGTCGACAAGAGTTGCTCGCTCTACCTTAATAGTAGCTGTGTCGACAAGAGTTGCTTGCTCTACCTCAATAGTAGCTGTGTCGACAAGAATTGCTTGCTCTACCTCAATAGTAGCTGTGTCGACAAGAGTTGCGTCCTCCTTTAATAAAATCTGTTTCAGCTCCTAGGCTATTTTATATACGTAATGGGGTTCCTTACATTGTTGCGTTTTTTACTGTACTTCTCTCGTAACTTTCGGACGAAAAATGACTTCCCGCTCATGCTTGGCCCCATTACGACAATTCGGAGAAACTTTAGGTGTTTGCAGTAGTCTGGTCTGCCTGGAAAGGATTTATCGGCTGGTAGTTCAGTAATTGAGGAGTCGCACACAGTCGTGGTCGAGGAGTTGCACACAGTCATGGTCGAGGAGTCGCACACAGTCATAGTTCGCGAGGGTTGACCGATCGGGAGGCCGCAAATATAGCTTCCGAAAGGGAAGAAAGGCCCAGACTTTATAAGAACTTTAACGCGATTCAACATGGCTGTTGTGGGTTCTAAGGTAGGGAAAGGGCGCGGCGCTTGCTGGTTGTACACGAACAACAACTTTAATATAGGAAGGAGTATTTTATATATGATACCTCCAATTACACCTATTTTGTTGGTTCCCTCAAGTGCGGGCTAACGTGATGAACTTGGCAGCCAAGCCCGAGAAAGAGTACATAGTATCTGCTGTCTTCTATTCTTCTGATATTAGACGATAGATTGGCATGACCATTAATCCGTCAGCTTCCACACAAGGATAGGGAACGAGAGGCCGGGCACCAATCGATTGCAATCCCATGCCACCAAAAACTCGGGGCATCTTGTCGATTAGGTACGTACCGGATACAGAAAGTCAGTGGAATTAACTACCCGACATCCATTAGGTACTAGATACACCATCGCCCAGTTGATTTTCCCCTTGTATGACCTTTTGTTCACGTTGTCTCCACCCACCCGCACATCCACACACACTATAGTCCCCTGCGTATATGCATCACGACTAAGGCGCGCGTTGATAATAGCAGTACTCGAAATAAAGGGACTTGAAAGATTATGTTCTCAAATTAGTGAGCTGAGTCGATCCGGGTATATGCCCAACGTGACAAATCTGTATCTTTAGGAGCGTACCTAGGCTTACTGCAACGGCTATACGTACCTTGGGCTCTTTTGACAAAGTTTCGTAACTATTACAGCAGTGTGTGCAAATATCCTTTCTAAGTAAGTCGTTATAAGTATTAACTTGGCTACCACAAGCTATTTTACAAACAGTCCCATCATTAGAGCTCTATCCATGGGTAGTGGGTCATGTAAACGAATGATAGTGTCCTGATAACTCTGCTATGGAGCATGACGGCCTGTGCGTGTACTGCCTCAGCATCCCAGCCAGTTACGATACCCAGGTTTCCGAACCGTGGCGAGCGTTCAGTACCAATCAGCACTACCTCTGTCATCGCAGTGCCAAGGCTTCAAATCAATGGCGAAGAGCTTTCAGTACAACCGGAATTACTTCTGTCATCTCATTATCTGGGCCAACCAGAAAGGACCGTAATTAGGACCTCATACGTGGAACGGTAAAAAAGTACGGCGCCTGTCAAAAACCTTTTATCCATGTTTTTCGCGAAGCAGGAGGAAATGGTGGAAGATTATAACCACATCTCACCTTCTTTACCTAGGCTGAACATTACTACTTATGTGTCACACGGCTACAGCTGTATATATTCTACCAGCTGCCACGGACCTGGCAAGACATGGCAACGCCACCGCCGATACCGCAGTCTAGATTAGGTCAGGCGGTAAACATACTCATCCCTAGATTCCTGGGTATAAGTAATTGCGAAGAGCGCGTGCCCGCGAAAAGGAAACTTAGACCTTAAGGACCCTTTAGACCCAAAGAGAATTATTAGTTGAATAGAGCATCATATTGTTCCAAGCCCTTTAGTATAGCCCTTGTCACATTATGTTATCTAGACATCGGTTTTTCCTTCTTTTTATCACGTGTAGTGTATACATGGAGGAGAGGGAGGTTCACGTCGCATAGCCTTCTATAGCTATTTTTAACTGTTTAGGGAGCTTGTATTATGTCTGGAAAGACCTGCCCTTCGGTTTGTATGATGAAATAGTCGTATTAGTACGGAGGTAACACAAGTTTAAGTCAGTTCACCAGCCAAGTTAATAAAAAGGACTATCATAATGCGGAACCATTCTCTCGGCTGAATTGAAACCGAACTAATATTGAAAGGAGAAACAATCTAGGACCTGTATTACTGTGCCATCTCTCTCCGCCGCCATCGTCGTGTACCCAACACCCGTGACCATAATACCGGAGCCTCATCTCCCTATATACCGTTGTTTTCTCATAGTGCTTCATACTGAAAACCTTGTATACCTTCCTCCGTCTATTGTCATCTTTCTCCAGATGTCTTTTCGGCGTTTTGATAGAACATGAGACATGGGAATTCCCAATATCGATGCCAATCTGGCTATTTCTCCCATGACGTCCAGCGTCATGAGGATTCACCCAACGTCGTCCCTCGGCTTCACCATCAGATGCGCGCATAGTCTCGCTGTGGAATTCGTTCTGGCTTCCAAACTCGTGAAAGGTCTCGCCGTCTAGCCGATCGGGAAAAGGTGATGAGCAGTCATTGGCGTCACCCGCTTTACTGTTTTGCAACCCCACCTCCAGAGTTTTGTGATGGGTCCCATGTATAGGGGGACTGTGGCTTATTCGCTCGAATGGGATGGGGACGTCTTCGGCACCAAGGGTAGGCGTGTTCCGAGTAAGATTCTTGGTGAATGCGGCAACGAGGGGAGTTTTCATGGCGGGAAAAGTGAATGTAGAACGAATCAAACTGACGAAGTGTGCCGAGGAGTGAATTGAAAGAAGATGAAGGAAAGTTGGAAAGTTATCTCGTTGGGGAAGGGACGCTCTTATATACGGAGAGACGAAGATATTTATCACGTGCAATCGTCCGCTCCCTTGACTACGACTAGTTAATTAAGGCCAAAATGCGTGAGGGCTTCGCATATGATATACTGACCTAATTTCACAAGGGCTCTTTCTTGACTTTTTTCTTTTTACCGCCGTCGCTGAGTTTCCATCCTTTTGCATACTCAGTTTGAAACCCTTTTCCTCCCTGGCGTATGCTTTCACGGGCTGCGTAGGATTTAAATTGTTGGTTGAAATAAGATCGTAGTTGTGCCTGTTTCTCAATGGTCGTCGTTGGGGCGTTGTCCAAGATCCATTGTTTCATTTTCGTCTTCAGTATATCCTCCAACTCGGAACGATTATAAAACTTGTCATGCGCTTTCCAATGTCTTGGTTCGACAATATTTCGAAGGCGTAGTAGAACTTTGCAGTCCGGGGGCCTTAATGATAGCTCGTCCGTTCCCGCAAATTCGAACACGATACTATTTTCGGTATCTACTTGAGCGAAACTCAAGCCCCCCAAGTCGTCCACCTTTCCATATTGGACTTCAAGTGCTGTATTATCCATATAGTCACGGAACCTCTCGCGTGCGTGCATGTGGGTTCGAACTGGTAATATTAGACCGTAACTTTTACGGTCCTGCGTTCCACAAGGAATTTCGACCATTAGCTGGTTTTTCCTGCTCTCGTTCAGGATATACCCTTCCATATCTATACCCAGGACCGGATGAAAGACTTTGACCCATCGAGCTTCATTATTGTCGAAAGGTCCTTTGGCTGCCCAGCCATGCTTTGGTCGATTTGGGTTATCCTTTTTGGCAGAATAGTTCCAATTTTCCCCAGAGTTCTTGAAGTGGCTTTCTCTGTCAAACAAGGGAGGTCCAGTTTGAGTTTCTGATTTGGTATCGTCCTCACCATCCTCATCGCTGCTGTTATCGTCACTCTCACCGCCACCGTCATCGCTGCTATTTTCACTGCTAATTCCACCACTTTTCTCACTGCCGTCATCACTGCCGTCATCACTGCCGTCATCGCTGCTATCTTCACTGCCATCTTCACTGTTGCTATCTTCACTGCTATCTTCACTGCTGCTATCATCACTGCTATCTTCACTGCTGCTATCGTCACTGCTAATTCCATCACTTTTCTCACTGCCGTCTTCGTCGCTGTTATCGTTGCCGCTATCATCGCTGCTGCCGTCACTCTCGCTGTTGCTTTCTGTATCACTGCTTCCATAGCTAAAGTCCGAGGATGCATCATTGTTTTTAAGCACGTTTCGCATTTCGGCGTCTGTTGGGTGTGCTTTTAGAAAATCTTCTAGGCCTCGTTTTCTTATAGCGCTTTTAAGCTCCGGCCTCGTCATTTTATCGTACTTGCGGTCTTGATATGTCTGCTTCTGTCTCGCCCTCTTTTGTTTTCGCCTCCTCTTTTCTTCTTTTTCCTTCTTCTTTTTTTCTTTCTCCCTCCTCTTCTCTTCTTCTTCCTTTTTCTTTTCTTTTTTCTCCTTTTTTTTCTCTTCCTTTTCCTTCTTCTTTTCTTCTTTCTCCTTCTTCTTCTCTTTTTTCTCTCTCTTTTCTTCTTCTTTTTCTTTCTTTTTCTCTTCTTTCTCCCTCTTTTTTTCTTCTTTCTCCCTCCTCTTCTCTTCTCTCTCTTTCTTCTTTTCTTCTTTCTCCCTCTTCTTCTTTTCTTTCTCCCTTTTCTTTTCTTCTTCCTCTTTTCTCTTCTTTTCTTTTTCCTTCTTCTTTTCTTCTTTCTCCCTCTTTTTTTCTTCTTTTTCTTTCTTTTTCTCTTCTTTCTCCCTCCTCTTCTCTTCTTTCTCCTTCTTTTTCTCTTCCTTCTCCTTCTTCTTCTCTTCCTTCTCCTTCTTCTTCTCTTCCTTCTCCCTCCTCTTCTCTTCTTTCTTCTCTCTTCTTAACTTTTCCAACTTTTCGTTCGTCTTCTTTAATTTCTTGGCAGTAGCAGCTACCATCTGGAGGGTATGCTCATGAGATTCACCTGCTTTAATCGCAGCAGCACGGCTCGCCTCGTAATCAGCATTGACATTTTTCATGATCCCAGTGATGTTCTTAATCGTCTTTTTTTTCTCCTTCTTTCTTTTGCTGTCTTGGGCTTTACTGTTCAAGAATTCATTCTGCTTATGGTTGCACAGATCGAATATGGTCTGACATTGGCTGAAGGCATTGTTACTACGTTTCAAGGCCTTCTTCGCCTTGTCCGAACATTTGCTTAATTCGTCCAAATATGTCTCCGTTAACTGCTCTTCTGTCGGCACGGTTGCGAACCGCGGGTCCTCAGCAATATCTTCCGCCGTTCTTGATGCCTCCAGGCAAGCCTGCCTTAGCTCGGCGATTTCCTCTGCCAGCGAGGAAAACTCTTGGAGGATATCATCATGCTTCCTCTTTTTGGATTTGTGGGCGGCGTCTGTTGAAGAACCTGAATTCTGATTGTGTTTGTGGCCGCCTGTTAGTGGGGACCTGACCGATGGTGTTGACGGCAAAGAGTCAAGGTCTTCCACAAATTTATCAACCTCGTCTGTGTTTGCAAGACCTCCCGGCGGTGAGCTTTCCTCCCCGCGTTTCAGGTCGTCTTCTATCAGACGTTGAATAAGCTTGGATTTCTTGTCACCCTTTTTTTGTTTAAGGTTTCGAGATTTTACCAATGCGCGCAAGTCGGCTATTTTGTAATCATTATATTGTGACTCCATGTTTTATATTGATAGAGAAGTACAAGCCGACAACGTAAAGGCATGAGTAGTGCGATTTGTTTTTATGAACAGGACAAATACGGTACGCAGGAATGGACGGTGTTATTTATAGGGATACCAATGAGGACAGCTTTGTGAGAGTTCGAAGAAAAGAAAAAAGGAAAACCAAAACAGGAAAACCAAAAATACAACTTTAGATTCCTAAACCCAATTGTCGTGTCGGATAACTCGAATCTCACGAGCCGCTAACTTGTCATGCCGTTTCCGTATAGTTTCTTTTGAACTTGGCTCAGTTTCGCGAAAATCTCTCTGTCTGTTACCCACAGCTTTTGAGATCTTCGATGGTGCTTTTATGTTTTTAGCCGCTGAGATGGATGCCGCTCCTGCAGCGTCGTCCACTTTCAGCGGGTGGGTTGTCGCCGCTATCTCGGCTCCTGGGATGAGCTCCGATTCCGCGAAGTCAACATCCAGCCGTGGCGTGGTCACAATATACTCACGAGCTCGACGGCAGAAGGATCTTGAGCCGCACACTAGATCGGTTAGAGATTTTTTGTTAAACGCTGTGCATCTTTACATACCGATAGCGAGAGATTTCCCTGCACTGTACGAGTGCCATTTGATATGATGATGAATATGAGCTTCTACAAGCCAGCCGGAAACTGCGAGCTTGTAGCTCCAAGGCTTGTTCTCCTGTCTTTTCCCTGCTTCTTTCTTGTTATTGCCTTCATTTTCTCCGGGAAATCTGATCTTCTTGGGCCCTTCCGATGGGTACAATAGCAATCCCGAAAGCAACGTCTAGTACGTAGTCAGCAGATGGATGCACTTCAGGGGGATCAGCTCACCATCTTGGAGTCCATCCTCATAAGTGCCTCCATCTGGTCTTTGCATAACAGTTCCTCCTCAGTGCTATTCAATTTCCATATCAGATCGATCTTCCTCGTGACATCTCTATACTTGTCACTGCTATGTAATGGTGCGTTGTCCTTTTTGAGTTCCCGGTCGTGCTCGCGACGGTACGCGATATGGATGGCGTAGGGGAGCACTCCGGTGATCCCTGCACCCTCAGCAATTAGAATGACTGTCTCGTATCTTTCCGCTCGCAAATTCTTCCCGTATGGACCTTCGATCGAGAAGGCCGGGATTTGATCACCAATCTGCAGGTGATCTTGAGCTTGCACTGAGAAGTGCAGCTTACAAGTGGAATCCTCTCCTTTGTCTAGTGCCCAGAAGAATGGGTTCATGCGAACCCCACTAAACTTGTATCGAATCGGCTGTCCCGAGAAGTAGAAATAGAAGTACATGCCAGGATAAGGGCGCACGGCCTTCCCCAGCGTCAGCTTCAGCATGTGCACGTTGTCCCCATCCCACTCGAGTTTGCCGTGTCGCCATTTCCAACGCAGCAGGATCCGGTAGACCGTTGACCCAATCCAAAAGGTAGCCGCAATGAAAACTGGCGCCTTGCTGAAAAGGCTTCGCGTAAGCACATGCCAGATAAGCCCTACCAAGGTTCCCAGCGTCAAGACGAAATGCACCTTGATAAAGATTGCGTAGGACCATCGACGGAAAAGTGGCAAAGAGCCTACCAAGAGCAATAGAAAAAGTACAGAAACCTGGTTCATTAGCTAACTAAATACCTTCCAACGTGTAGAGCCCACTCACGATCCACCCTGATACGGCTAACGAGTCGGTTCTGCTGGCGTGCTGGGCAATACGAATTCCTGCATGCAGAAGCCCCTCAATTAGGATAACTCGGCCAGCCCAAAAGTGCCAGAAGTAGTATGTTCGGAGTGACACGTTTGCCATGTCTATGAGAGGGTTGGTCCTGCCGCCTAAGAATACCGTGACTATGTTCAGCGTAGAAAGCAGGGCAGCCCTCTGTTCTAGGGAAGGACCATGGTCGGGGAACAGAGTCAATACGAGGCCATTGGCAGACACATAGACGACAAGGAGTAGAGCTTGAAGTCTGGTGACATCATATACAAGCAAAGGGTAGACTAAGTGGCGATTGAGCCAGAGTCGAAGCATGGAGCCATACGCCTGATGAACTTGGAAGAGGAGAGGGATTGCTAGGACGGCGCCGCCGCCGATCGCATACCAGTCCGTGATCGAGATATCGGGCGCCATTTTTACAAGGGCAGAATTGGGCAATCGCGCGTAACGAGACAAACGTTCCCGTCACTCGTGGATATAGAAAGGAGATATCGCATGAAAAAACAAGGAGGTTCGGTCAAATTTCCTATGCTTGATCAAATTCTATGGAAAATCTATCGTCTGACAGCAATGCACGAAGAGGACACCCAGGAGAGCCCGAGAAAACCCGACAGCCCATAGTATTGGGGGATCCTTGCCGATCTCTGAAAATGACCGCGTTCGTGATTTTTCATATCGAAACGCGATTTCGAGTTCGCAGAAGCGAGGATTCCTTTTTCTTAATTTGGATCGGGAATCTACACATCCTGTCGGCACCTGACTGAAGCATTGCCATCTGGCTCGATCAGGTTCCCCACTAAGTACCCTAGTTACGCGCTTAATCTACTGGTCTAAAAACGGGTAAGGCTGAGCAATGCTCCACTTGCCTATCTTGGTAGTACCCAATTACTTAACTAAGTAAATTCCTGGCGGCTAACAGGTAGGCAGCGCGCGCTTAATGTTTAGTTCGTACCCCCCCGGATTACCTTAGGTTCACACCCTGTGCCTAATTTAGCATGCCTCTTGATGAGGCTATAACCAACACACCATAACAGCTTCGCTTTAGTTCCTCCAAAAAGAAAAAGTATTTAACATACAGACTTATCGTCTCTGTAAATCCTATTCCTCTTGATCCTCACAGCTCTCAGCGAGACTTCTCTTTCTTTCTTTTCTCTACTTGTACTTATACTAATTATCCTATTTTTCAGATATCATTTCTCAACTTCTTTCTCTCCGTTCGCAACTCTTTTCTTTCCTTTTTCTCCCCTTTTCCATTTGAGCTCAACCATGGACCGAGCGGCACACAGAAACTTCCTTGGCCGCAAGCTGGGAATCATGAAAAAGGCAAACATGCTGCATCGCAAGCACGATGCACGCATCACAGTCTGGGTGGAGAAAGATAATATCGTATACTGTTACCAATCAGACCCAAATTGGCCTGCGGTAGAGAACATCTCCGTTGAATCTTACAACGTGTTCACGCCAGACCATTTCGACACCGTCGCCGACAGGAGCGTGCCAGGCTCGGGCGGCGGGGTAACGACTCGCCCCGGCAGCCCCTACAGCTTTGATAGCTTCAGTAGTGCGAGCGAACTGCAGGCAGTTCATGAGGTGCCCGAGACGGATCTCACCCATGAAACGGCAGGGGCCACCTGCACAGAGGAGCCTGGGGTGGACAATGCGTATCCGTCGGACGTCCTCGCGGCGAGAGAGTACTCGCCCAGCTTTCTGCCCTTGTTGGACATGGAACTTCAATCGAGCATCGCCCACCAAGTCCTTCCCGAACAGCAGCAGTCATCGCAGATCGCTCAAGGGGTGACGTCTCTCCTATCGCTCTGGAATTCGTCCAGCGCGTCGTCCAGCGCTTGCCTAGATACCGCCGGGCCCCTCGGTCCTTCAAGCGGCCCGTTGCCTCCTGCCTCGAAGAAAGCCCGTCATGCTACACCGGACGCCGATCGCATACCTACCAAGAGCCAACCAGGGCCAAAGAGGACACCGATGCGGAAGTCGAACCGCACCCCCCACCAAGCGAAGAAATATTTTTGACTCAGATGGGATCAGGATGGAGAGGGGCTACTCAAAAAGCTGGGCTTGGACTGGCAGTGTTATTGGGTTGCTTCGGTTGGCGCATTGGTTGTTCTTCTTTCCTTCCTTCAATTCAAGTTAACCGTACTTCTTTGTAGCTAATAGGTACACGGATGACAAGTGCATGAATTTTCCACATTCCCGTTCCGTAAGCTCAAGTCCACAGGTGTCGGTTGTACCTAGGTAGCGCTGGCAATCAAGTCAATGCCTACTCACAGTAAAAACGGCTATCGGGTCACTGTCTACGACAGTCGACTCCTAAGTAGATGTACAGTATCAGGAAGGGCTGGCAACTCACCGATCGTTACATGAGCGGGGAAGCTTGGCTGCGCCTCCCTCGCGCGACGCCACCAAGTACCAACTAGGGGCTACAACTATGAGAACTATGTACCTCTTGAATCAAGTCCCAAGCTCACACTCGGTCGCTGCCGTCGTCTGTATTCTAGATTGCATCCTTTCCTCGCAGCGTCACAATGAGGAAACGAGCTCGATTCCCAAAAACAGTCTCACGAATAGGACTATAAGACCTTGATTCGTTATCATCACGTGCACCGCCAAAACTTGCATTCTTTACCATGCTTGCATGGTAGCCTAATTGAAAATCTGACTTGTCACAACTGGATCACTCGCTGCTCCCGTCGCATGATGCCCAACCTGCCAACCCAAGATCCGGCTCCCCGTCTCCCCGTCTCCCCGTCTCCCCGACCCCAAGCAGAACCTGGATACGCCGTTGGGAGAACAGGAACATGAAGACTCTCCTTGCTCGATGCTACAAACACAGAGGTGGTGGGCTTTCTCTTGAAAACAATAGTTCATATTGATAAGTAGTCTGCTGTTTGGCGATTAAGTGTTGGTTCCCTGCGTCCGTTTGTCTATTGTTTTGCGTAATGAGTCTTTGTAGGTATGTTACTGCAAATTGTAGTGTGGTATTACACGATTGAACAGACAAGTATGCTCATTGTGAATGAGACAAGTAGACTTGAAAGATTGTCGTAGACATCGTCAACGGATTCTTCATTTCGACTACGCGAGGACAGGAGAAACCTCTGATCTGCATGATAGTACAAATGATGGAAAGCTGACGCAGTCATGATGAAGAATGCGACCAAGTCGAGGACTTTAAAGCATTAAACACACTAAAAATCCATTGAACACACGGGGAACCCATTAAAGCTATCAACACACGAAAACCCCATTGAACGCTGACCCAGCGTCCCGCCAGTATCCGGCAATCTGACTTCCAAACGCCACACTCTACTACGAACTAATGCCGAGGAATTCTTTCAGCTGGATCTTCTTCTCCTCTTCGCTCCCAACAGGCACTTGACCTAGTGCCTCGAGATCACCTTCGACCTCACCCACTAGGTTTAAATTAATAAAACATCGGGGGGGAACAGTGTACAACGACTTACCTCGAAGTTCGTTCAATTGTTTCATCGTTTGAGGGAGAGCAACTACTTCGCGTGTGGTAATATTTTTGAGCGGGCGTATAGTACACTCTGCTTTTATAGCCATGCTATTCAATGCCCGCGCTTTGTTATTGTAGTCGCTGCATCAACATGAGCTTACTTATTTATTAACTTATTGTGTAGAACAACTACTTACACGTCTTCCAGTCGACCTTCCATTGAACTCCGCATATCCTGCATCTCTTCGCGCATCTCTCTGCGCATCTCTTCGCGAAATGTCTGCATCTCTTTGCGCACCTCTTTGCGCACGTCGGCTATAGATCTAGTTAAGATAGCTACAACATCATTGAGGTTTGTAGTCAATTGGGCCATGTCATCTACCGCGTTGACCTCTCGAACGGCAGCAAGATTCGAGAAACGACTAAACTCAATCGACATGCCTTGAAGATAACCACTCAATGCGTGGAAATCGGGTTGTTGTAGTCGGTCTGCAGCGGTCATGGCGAGTAATGGAGGGAGATAAGTGTTTGTATAGGTAGTGGAATGGAGAGACGGGATTAGGTTACTTTTGGAATAGTGGAATACGAAGGAAAGAAATGGAGAAAACTGGGTTGTCTTAAGAGAGAGGTATAAGGTAGGTAGGTATGTAGGTAAGGTACGCATTGGCGTTCGTATGGTGGCTCGTGCATCAGTGAGCGGGTCACCTACTAGGTACCTAGGTACCCACACGTTCCCGCACTTGGTAATCGAATTATCTATTTTGACGTTTAATCTGGACGAGCAACTCCTGCAAATGGTCGATTCCACGAAAGATTTGGGAGTGGCCGCCCTCTTCCTTCGGCTCATAGGGTGTAGTGCCTTGGTCGATACTCTCATTATCACCATTGGGATCGGCCGTCACAACCTTCACTGCTTTCTCTGGCCCCGCGTGAAGAACGCCTGATATACTCTTGACGGACGAGACGCTGTCGGGTTTGCTAACGTCGGAGAAGATCGTACTCGAGCGCGCGGAAGCAGGAGCACTGGCATGTTCGCCTTCCAAAACCACCACTGCCCGAGCCATACAAGGGGAGTTAGAGACAGGCTCCCGAGCACCCGGTTGCGTTAGGCTATCGATGTCTACATGCAACTCTGCCTCCAGGCTGTCGATAACCCGCAGCAGCCTCGTAAAGGGCTGACCGGCCTTGCACGCCGCCCAATTGGCGTCAGAGCACACCGGTGCGCTATCGGGCGGGGCCTCGTCGATTTGGTAATGGAGCCGCAGTTCTGACAGTTTCAGTCCATTCAACAAAGCTACTAGATGGGGGCCGGGCTCGAGGCGACACAGAACGACGAGCTCGTAGCTAGTGCCGTCGTAGTCAACCCGGGAACATACCTGCACATAAAACAAGGATGCCGCAAGTGCTGCGGCGATCCGTGTAGCGTTGTCGCGAGCCCCGACGCCCATTATGTCGCAAGACGTCCAGAAGTCTGTCGTGATCGCAGCCGGCAGCTCGGCTAAGGACGACCAACTGCAAGTAGTCAGCGACGGCGCCTTCGAAAAGGTGCCAGCGAGATGCGTACTCTGGACATTTGACGACCTCCCCCCAACTCGTGCTGATCTTAGACCCTTCTTGGAGGGCGATCTGCAAGCTTCCCGGTAGCTTGGCGTGTGCCTGCGGACTCACCGGCCGAGTGAATGTGGGCCTGAGCCAGCTTAGAGGCTTCCTGGACGCGTGCCTTTCGAGACTCTCTCGGGCAGAAAGTCCCTGGACGAATAGATCGTGGACGACCAATCGACCTAGCTGGGTCAGCTCTTCTCATCCTGGATTCATCACATGCCAAGGCTCACCCTCGTTCACCCCCACGACGAGGTCAATGTACTCATGAATGGGCCCGAAGAGTCGGGTACGGATATCGCGAATGAGGCAAACGGCAGAGAGAACGGATAGGTTTCTCAGCACGAGCACTCTGGCCCGCGCCATAGCGGGCTGGACATACAGCTGACGACCGTTTGACGCTTTGCAGAAGGGACATTGGCGGACTAGTGGAGTGCAGTCGGCCACCGGGTCTTCGTTCATGTAGGTGACGAGGCAATAGGTACAGATCCTGTGCAGGCATGAGAGCGTGTGGATCGGTGGGCGCATCAGGCAGGAAAAACACAGAAAGACGTGCTCCCTGGCCTGTATGTTGCCGAGCGACGCGCGGTGCACGTGGGCGATCGAGTCTCCCAAGATCTGGCTTCTTCGGGCGAGGCGTCGCATCTCCTTCTCTACGCGACTCGTGAGGAGGGGATCGTGGGGCCGGATCTGCACCTTCTCGAGCAGGGGTACGTATCGTCTTGTCCAGATCTCCTCGGGGGCGAAGTCTAGGCCGAGTCAGCAGTTCATACTCCCAAGCCCCGCGCCTTGACGACACTTACGGCTAAACAGGTCGCCCGCGACTTCTCGAGAAAAACTCAGGGCGAGCTGCGGCACCGGATCGACGCCCGACCTGCGTGCGTGGGCGATGAATCGCTCGACATACCGTACGCTGCAGGACGGCAGGGGTGCTTCGGCATCCGCCGCGCCCAACAAATCAAATGGTGCGGAGGCGTGCTCGCAGATGTGACCAAGCATGAGTCTGAACTTGGCTTCGAAGCTCTGGGCAGGTTGCTCAGGGGGAGAATAGGCCAGAATGTCCCTGTCCACCGCGTCCAAGTTGGTGACGGCGACGCTACTGAAGCACTTCTCGCGCAGCGCCACGATTTCGCGCATGGAGTATGGGCGCTCCGGGGAGATCTTCCTAAGCATGACCAGCAGCTCCGTGTCGATCTGTCGGCAGAACGCTCGCGGGTCTCCCCCATCGTGCACGACCAACAGTCGTGGAGGCGTCGGGATGGTGTCGCTCATGGACAGCTGGACCCATCGCGCCAGGGTGACGGCCGACTGCACCAGACCGGCGAAATCCTCTACAAAGAAGACAACCATATGCACAAAAGGTCTGAGAAGCCGGCCGTATACCGAGTCTCTAGTCGGCGCCCGCAGATAATGCGACTTGGCCTCTTTGGGAACCGGGCCGCCACGAATTTTCCTCAGCTCGGAATGCGACGCATGGCAATCCATGATGACCAACCCTTGCCAAGGAAACAAAGATACCGTGTCAGCTACATTATGCGCATCTATTCCTATCGTATCTAGAAACCTTGACTTGCTATCACTTCCTATGCACAAGACGGTCGGCGCCTCGCTGCTTAGCAGGCTCTGGTGTGTTTCTAACATGCAGAGCCCTTGAAACCCTATGGGCAACGAGAAGAAGGATAGCCATGGAGTCGACATGACGACAGATACATGGACACTCTAGCAGTCCTGCCCATAGAACACCGGGAGCGGTCTTTGTCAAGGTCTTTCGACGTGATCATTCTTCTGCATGGATTGATTTCATATTATTACCTAGCTAAACCATGTTATCGTGTTTCCGATTCCCTTCGTCAATAGTCAGAAATCGGATTCTGTTCTCAAAAATCGCGATACGAAAATCAAGCATGCATGAACAGTAACCCCGCTACAAATTCACTGCAGCCCCGCAGACTAGGTAGAGTTAGTACTCTACCATCCACTAACTCAATACGTAAATTGCCTATCTAAGTAACTACCCTTCATCTACCTAGGTATGCTGCCATCTAGCTGCTCACCTAAATAGGTAAGTACCCAGTTACCTATTTCGGTAGGCAGGTAGGTGCCTGCCCTACACGCATGTACCTAGGTAGGTATATTCCTAGGTAGGCAAGTCTAGGTCTCCATCTTCATTGCTCTTTTTGTTTCCCGGCGGCTCGCAATGGCGGCTCCAAAAGACTCTTCGGTGGACCAAGCGAAGTCGACTGCTGCTTGGGACAATCCTGGTGTGACTCGTTTTCATCCTCTAGGCACTGCTTTTTGGCCTTTTCAGCCGGGCCCCTTGCCACTCAACCTGGGTTTGGGAAGACCACAATGAGTACTTACGTAGAGCTTCTGCACCAAAACTGCCGACTTCTCCAAATCCTGCCGTTTTCTTTCTTGCTGTGCGGTCCCCTGGGTGCTCTCATAGGACTGGGTGATCTCCCGTCGCTCTGCTATCCGTTGCGATTCTAGCTGAGCTTGATATTCGTTGATGATGCAAGAACGGCTTTCTAACATCGTGATCTGCTGCTGCAACGTCTCGATATGCGCCCGTGCTACGGTGATCTCCAGGTCAAGGCGTTGGATTTCGGCCTGGCACTGGTTCGCACGCCATCGGAATTCAACATCGATCCGGTCTAGTTGTCCGATGACGCTGGCCGCTGCTTCTTCATCTTCGCGGTGTCTCTCGCGCACGAGATGCCGTCCGCACAAATCAAAGTCGCTGAGCAATCGTTCCGCCATTTCGATATAGCATGACCGATCAAGCTCTCGCAACGGCGGTGGTCTGCGGGCGGTTCTTGAATGCAATGGATCGGCAATCTTCTAGTTTTTCTATGTCCGTAATCAGGTTTCCATTGTCCGATTTCGTAAATCCAGTTCCCGCATGACCCATCTAGATAAAAACAGACCTTCCTCGCAATAGGCCGGCCACGCCAGCCATGCTCTCGTCCCAGAGGGCATCATGGCATCACCGGAACGTTCGGATACGTTCCCGACCGATCTTCACACACGATTTCTCTGCGCTTTTGTTGAGGTCCCCGTCTCGCTTCTTGACTTCCAGGCTCGTTGCAACTACCCCCGTGAGATAGACGACCAGGTGAAGGCACGCCTGTCCGAGCTCTTCTCTCGCAGCTTTGAGCCTGGCGTACCTAATAATCACGTCGCAGGCGTAGTGACGGAGGCGCAGCTCGGTTCCATCCTCCGTGAGCTGCAGGTGACCAAAGAAGAATTGCGCCGGACGATCTACAGTGGCAAGTACCCCCTCGTCGAGAATACTAGGATCTGGTGCCCAGCAGACCGACACCGAGTCGAGGCCGCGGTCGAGCTCTTCGGCGACCAGGTCACCTGGGTCGTCCAACTTCATTGCCCTCCCGGCAACACCCCCATCAAGCTCTACGAGGACTTCATCCGAGCGCTCTCCGAGCGATATTTCCCACAGTATGGCCACTCCGATGGAGAGATCTTTCGCAGCATCCGCCGATACCAGGGCACGCAGCCCGAGCTAGTGGGCGACTGGCTTGTCCGACTCAGCCCCAGTAAGCGGATCAGCCTGAACCTGCTACTCGACGAAGCGAACGGCCGGAAGAAGACGAGGTCCAGCGCTTGCCACCGCGGCGTGCTGGAAATGCTCGATAAGCTCTTGGTATTCCCGGGACTGTGGGAAGGCCTGGAGCTGGGAAACCTGCACAAACACCTCGCGTTGCGATGCAACGACGAGATTGTGCGCTACTTGGAACGCGTCGGGGCGACCTGGAACCTGATTACCAACGGCGACCCGGAGATACAGGGCTGCGTCGACATCAACACCGCCCGTGGCCTCCAGACCCTCGCGCCAGCGGGGAGCTGGGCCGATCGCAAAGCCATAGACTTGCTCTTAGCGAACAGGCAAGTCTTCGGCGAGGTCCAGGACCCTCACAAACGGCGCATCATCCAGGAGCGTCTGCTTCAGGTTGACGGACTGATCCCGACCATCAAGTCATTTCACGAAAACATGAAACTGTTCTCGATTACGGCCAAGATCCTGCGGACCTATCTCCTACCGGAAAGGTCTCGCGCATCCCTCCCCAAGTATCTCGAGGAGATCTGGAGTCCGCCCCGAGTCGCATTTGTCGAGTTCGCAGAAGGATCCTTCCAGGCCGTCCGCGCCCCGCCGTCTTTTCAGCTAGCGTACCTCCAGCTCTTCTGCGCAGCTCTCCGGAATTTCCCGCGGTTGTCGGATGACGGGCCCAAGATCGACTCCGGAGACAAGATACGGTCGTGCATCACCGATTCCGTCGTCTCCCAATTCTATCGTAGAGTGGCGCTTCTCGGTTTCTGGAACGACGTGATCCAAGACTCTTTCAGTCGGCGGGTCCGGCGCTTAGAGAGCGGACACCTCGCTGCGCTCGAGGGTCAGGTAGATACGGAAGTGATGAGCACGGACCGCCGCTGGGGTAGACCGTACGCGAAGATCTTCAGGCGAATGAGACAGGTCACATTTCTGCCGCAGCTGCACGGCTCGGCGGAGGTGTCTGCGTTTCCGACCGTGGAGTGTATCGTGAAAGACTTTCTGCGCTCTTTCCTAGGTACTTTGGGCCCCGACCTGCAGCCAATTGCTGGAGAGATCATTTCCATTGCCGCGCAAAGCGACCGTGCTCTGTCCCCTATTACCGAAGAGGATACAGATGACGAGAGCAGTTCCGGGGACGACGATATGATCGAGGCGCTGAGTTCTCGTAGCGTCTCGCCTCCCGACAGGCATAGTCCTTCGGCGGCGCGAGGCGATCCATCACCTGAAGTGATCATGGTAGACGAGCCGATCCCCCCCGCAGCCGGCTCGGCGACTTTCAGGCCTTCCCTCGAGGCCCAGACCGAACAAGCAACACAGGACGTCGAAATGCAAGATTCCCTAGGACAGCGCGATGACTTAGCTGTAGCAGGCCATACCGCACAAGCCTTCACTGTGGAAGAACGGCTCCAGAGCCAACTCGCATCGCAGACCACTTCCCATGTTACGCCATCCAGTGCATTCCCAAGTGGCTCAAGTTTGTACCAAGTGACGGGGGGTTCCACGCCGTCCATCCCTAGCTTCGCCTTAGCACCGTCCCTGCCGTCGTTGCCTACGGCACAGAATAGTATATATTCCCCGCAGGCTTCTGCGCCGTCATTAGACACCGCGCTAAGTAGTAAATCCTCTCTGCTCACCATGGTGCCATCGTTCCCTGCCGTGCCAAGTAGTGTCTCCTCTCCGCAGACTCGTGTAGTATCGTTGCCTAGCATGTCGAGTAGTGCTCACTCTTCATGGCCCCCTATGCCGTCATTGCTAAGTAGCATCGATTCTCCGCACGCTATAGCACCGTCGTTGCCCTCGGTGGCGAGTAGCATCGATTCTTCGCAGACCAGGGCGCCCTCATTTCCCGTAGCGCACCCGAGTAGTTCATACTCTCTACAGAGTATTTCGACCATGGTACCCGAGGTGGATTCGACGACACCGGACGGTGCTTCATCTCTGAGATCCGCGGTACCCTCTCTCCCTCTCAGTAATCTAGCACGCAGCCTGGCTTCCCATCCTAGTACGGGCTCGAGTGGGGTTCCTCCACTACAATCTATAGACAGCCTATTCAACACCAACGCTCCCCAATCTATTTCCGAAATTGATGTAGATACTACACTCCCCGAGAGACATGCAGACTCCATGGGCTCCGCTCGATTTGGATCGCCATCAAGGCATGCTTTTGACTTTTCGCAATGGGCAGATCTCGAGAACATGAGCTCACCAGGATCATTGATATCAAGGGTCCCTTCTTATGTCCAATCGAGTAACACCACCTTGCACTCTCCTCGATCCGAACCGCCATCCATGCGCACATCTACTTTCACGCAATGGCCAGACCTTGTGAATATGAGCTCGCCCGGATCAACGTTGTCGAGAGTACCTTCTTATGTTCAATCGAGCAATAATAGCTCGTGCTATGAATCGGCGCAGCGTAACGAGCAGCCAATACCACCGAGCCTGTGCCCCTCAGTAGGTAGCCCAAGAGATAGTATGGTCAGTGTTCAGCTTTCAAGTCCTGGCAAGGATTGGTCTTCAATAGGCTCGAGATCGGTCTTCGAGAGCTCACAGCGGATAAGCCAGTTAAATGGATTTTTAAATGACGATTATTGGGACATATGAAGACCCAGACTAAATTCTTACCAATTCTGAAATTTCACATGTACCTAGCAATATGGATAGCTGGCATGATTTCGTGAAACTCCAACAGGTTTACCTGGAAACTCGCACAATTCAAACGCACTACTGATTCCATTATGCTTGTGAACCTAACTATTGACCCTTGCGCCTGTAGGCTCAAACTCGCTGATTGTCCTGTGGACAATGGGTATCCTCGTTAGAAAAAAGAGAAAAAGAAAGAAAGAAAGGAAGAAAGAAAGAAAAAATCACGTGAAAGATTGTGCAGGTAAACCTCGAGCCAAGCATCCTAGCCATCCTGAGGGAAAACAAGACATTGGAGAACAAATCTTAATCAATCTACGCTTATGCAGATTTGCAGACTAGGTCCTTGGCAAAAGCCCCCGCGAGTCTCCTTAACATTTGTCTCTTGTGTTGTACCTGACGAGGACTGTCTTGGCCAAGCAAACCAAGTATACGATTCAATTCCCGCTCTATATCAGGTTTCAGTTAGCCCAGCACCTTCCTTCTCGTTAAGAGTATCAGTCGTACCGTCAAGTTTGTCGATGTCAGCCGGTGTTCCGGGAAATCCCTCGATCTCGGTATTTTTTGATACCGAAAACAAAGGGTCAAGTCGATCATCAGGTCGAGTACATCGGACGTTCCGCATACGTGCAATAGCATTATTCTCCCTATCATTCTACTAGTTAGCCGTGTAAAGTTTAGAAGTCAAGCTACGTATAGCTTACCGAGCAGCAATATTCCTTTGTAAGAACTGCTCTAAAGAGTTAAAGCGAGCCTCCATGTGGTCGAGACGAGTATCGATACCATCAAGACGGGTCTTTACATCGGTTGCTTCTTGCTTAAGATCTTTCGTGATCTCGGTAATGTTGTTAAGCTGCTCCTGCATCTCGTCGAGTCTGTTCAAGATTTGTCGGCTGTTATTGAGCTTAGGCAGGTGTGTGAACTGGTTGAAATGGTCTGCTAGCAACTGATGGCTCTCTCTAATGATGGCAGGGCTATGTCGATGGGTTAACTGTGAGACTAGTGTAGATGAATAGGTGGGCCGATGGGATAGGAGTGGAGATGTGAACTGTGGAGTGAATTGTAAGCACAGAACGCGTTGTATAAGCACTGAGCCTGCTTATGTAATTACACTACCATTAGGTTAACCAGGAAACAGAGATTTTTAGCTTAGGTAGTGTACGCTATAGAATTAGTGCCGGGTAAAACTGGGTAACCCACGTCCATCTGCAGTAGGTCCCGCTACTGCTCCCTTGGGAGTTTTAAATACGTAGGTAGTCAGTATAAATAATTCTTCATATATAATACAACATTAGTGATCAAAATACTCGGAAACTCTCCCTATAACGAGCTGAAGTTCTTCTGTAAACTCATTCTTTTTCTTAGTCCTTCGATCTTTTTGCCCTCTGCGAACCGGTCTATTAGGACTGATCACGTCAAAGGGCTGACGAACAATAGCCCTTGCCCTCTCAAAGTCAATCACCATGATGCTCCTGCTTTGTGTATTATACAAGATGTTCCTGGGTTCTGCATCAAGATGAAGAACACGTAATTGATGTATCCTTTCATAGGCTATGCCGATAGCATCTAGGACTTCGGCTTTGTTGACCTGGCCAATACACTTGGCCAATGAAAGCCCCCCCCAGCTGAGGAAAAGGAAGTGCGTATATACGCCATGATCGTAATAATAAGGGAGGACCAAGTCTATCATGCCGAGACATACGGGCAAGTGTTCCCCTTGAATAGGTCGGAGCCGGCTGTATATAGTGTGCTCGTGTTGCAGCCGTTTCCGATCAAAGTGCTCCATGCCCTTGGCTACGAACGTGTAGCCGTGCGAAGAGAGCCGCACCTTGAAGAGCGCTCCAAGTGCACCGACCATGTAGAGAGGCGCGCAATCGGCATCACGACCCCGATCCGTAGCGAGCTGGTGGCGAATGAGCCGGAGGAATTCGGATTGGTCGATGTGATTGCGTCCGTGCTCCTTCCTGTTGGGGCACGCCGTATCCATCGGTCCACCGCGCGCCAGTCCCACAAGACACTTTTGGGTACAATACGCCCGGTCCTGGATTCTCGGCTTACCCGCTTGCTGCTTGCTTTGGCCCTGGCGCACAGACGGTGGAGTACTTATAGCAGTGGCCTCGGCTGGGTGAGGTGGATTGGGAGATGGGGAAGGCGGGCCGTCACTGCCATCGTCATCCTCCCCATTGTCGCGCGTCAAGCTTGGCAAGGGCTGCTTGCAGCTGGCACGTGTGCGAATTGGCGATCGCTTGAAGCCTCGCCAGCGTTGCGCTTTGTACAGAGGACTCGCCCGACTCTTCTTTGGTGACGGTGTCTCTTTTATGTCCTTCAAGACGTCATCAACTTCGACCTCCCAAGTATCAAGTCCTGCCGCGGCGTCATGCCAGGACTCAGGCGGTGGCTCAGCACCGGCGGCCTGAAGCGTGAAAGCGAATACTTGAGCGACGGCCGTTCGGTGAAGTCTATTCTCGTCCTCTTCGGAGACGTCGAGACTCGGTATGGAGACGTGGTAGTACACAGTAGCAGGGTCTTGAGGGATATATAGGAAGATAAAGACCTCCCCTGTGCATACATAACCGTACTGGACGCCTTTGCCAATCATATAGGAGAATAACTGGGTTATCACGGCAGCGGCGAGCCTCCTCGACGCGAACTCGTAGCCCTCGCCAGCCTTGTGGATCAGATCCCTCTCGGGCTGGATTTCCGACCGAAGCCCCGTGATGATCTCATCCTGGCCGACTTTGTGAGGCGGCTTGTATTCAATCGCGATGATGGGCACGCTTTGCCCCTCTGCATCTTTGCACACGCAGAACTGATCCGCCCGATTCCCCTTTCCTCGAGCCCTGCGGCGAACCTTGAGGCGTTGCATGGACTGGGACAATGTCTCGATCTCCTCGGTTCCGAGGTTTGTATGGCTCTCAAAAGTAATACTGCCTCGAAGTTCGAGGATGGTTCGAAGCTCTGGGTCACTATACGCTTCGTTGAACAACTTCCGGACCGCGTTCTCCACAGCATCATGTTCAAAATCCCGGAGCCCGACCTCGGAGCTGATGGGGTAAAGCACGGACGCGACATATTGCATCTGGTTGGGGGATGGGAAGACTAGCTGTGAAGAGAACGTACGCCCGACCGAGAGGCGATTCCACACGCTCTCCTGTCTGGCCGCGAAGTCTTGCCATGGGACGATGCGTCGGGGAAATATGCGGCCAGTCGGGTCAGTCGGGGCGCCTTGCGTGGTCGATGAGGGGTCCTTTACCACGTGAATGGCAAGGTGGAGTGAGTGGCAGGCCTCGAGATACTCCCGGAGCGCCTGAGGTTGCGATGCTCTGGCGGCAGTCTCGGCTTCTACCATACGACTCTCAGCCTCCAGTACACGGCTCTCAGCTTCCACTATACGACTTTCAGCTTCTTTCCGGCGTCGTCTCTCCTCCTCAAGTAAACGTCGCAAATTTAAGGCCTCGTCCATTAGCAAGACAGCGGTAAATGATTTCGAATAGAAGGCAATCGAGTCGAAGATGTCGTGAGCTCTGTTCATTCATTGGGCATAAATAAGTCTACTCAGATGAGCCTAGTGCATCCTAAAAAGCTTAGTCATATCGACCTTTCCTGAACCGGTAAAGGCTCATTGCATCGGCGTGCGTGGGGCTAGTGCGGGTCGCATCCCCAATACAAGCCGCCACCACGATACGAAAACCTACCTCATCTTTCACGACGCCGTAGAAAACAGAGTTCGAATATTTGGCCGGCACTATGAATATCTCGGGAACTCGGTGTTCACAGCAAGCTTGGGAAAACGGGTTTCCCTCGGCATGGACGATGCCTTCGTATCATTCGCCAAAGGCACCAGATACGCACGTGAACAGCTATGCATCGCACAAGCGGCGGTCGCGCGTTCGACATCGCAGAGGACGATACCTCACTGCTCCCCTCGTCCATAGGTATAGCGAGAACTATCGCGACATCGTGGTCTCACTGCTATGTTGGGCTTCAGTTATAGGAAAGAGCGTGAGAGGTTTGGCGCTATGTGACGTCGCGATCAAGAACAGCACCTGTCTGTATTTATAAGATTGCAAGTTCAACAGCACGCTCCAACCCGCCGAGGACGGAGTAGTCAAGCTGAACGCTCATACTCGTCCGCAGGCTCCTAAAAGGGAGGGGGAGGAGGAGGAGGAGGGGGGGGGGAAGGCAGTTCAGCGTGAAAGGGGCAGCGAGTCTCGTGATCGACTGTGTAGCGAGCAGCCCGTCTCTGAATCGGGGATCCCACGTGATTGGCGGTCATGGTGGAAACACAACGATGATGCATCCAACAAGCAAGTGTGATAGGCACGGTGTGTTTTTCCGAAGCGAAGCCAGGGTGGCAGGCCAGGACTCGACTCCAACGGAGGATTGATGTGTATTTATACCCTTCTTCCCCCCCTTTCCGGGTCGATTTCAGTTCCTCCTTCTCTCCTCTCTTTTCCATACGAACTTATTCGTCCCTCTTTCGCATCCGACCCAACGCAATCCAGCCGATCTCTAACACCATGGCGTCGTATGGATGGGCCGCTGACACTCCTGCAGAGGAGGAGAACCTGAAAGATCAATTCAAGGTTGGTACAGTGCTTTGGAGAACCCGCTGCCCCCGCCGGTCTGCTTATCATGACTGTTCCGCATAGTGCTACGAACCCTTCAATCTCTTCGAGGCCCTCCAATTCCATGCTCGTGACTTTGTGGAGAAACCCCGCCCCACGAAGACAGCGATTCGTCGCCATTACCGCCTTGTCGCTTTGCAGTTGCATCCGGATAAGTGTCGAGACCCCTCGCAAGAGAAGTATTCTTTCCAACAGCTCCATTTCGCCTATGAATCTCTCACGGGCGCCTGGAGAGAGGACGAAATTTTGCGCGCTATTCGCCGGTACCTCCATGACGGCCCGCCCGAGCCACAGCGCCCACGGGCTCGCGCTGGTCATCAGCATGCCGATGCCAGTGATGGAAAAGCGAAGACAGGTATGTGATCGGATGACCCTTTCGCCCGGCCAAGTTTCTCTCCACGCGAGGGGGCGCCCACCTAGCTCACTCTGACGACGCACCAGAATCTGGCCCCGCTCGCGATTGCTCCCCCGCCTATGGCATTCCAGAGCGTTGCCGTCGTCCCTATTCGATCATCGATCTGACTAGTGACGATGACGACACTGGCCCACCCAAAAGGACGGGACAGAAGGTGAATGTCAGAATCATGCGAATACGGGCCCCGTTCAAGATGCACGAGAAGCAGGAGTACACGTGGAGGCGGAGCCAATCTTCGCTCCAATGGTGTTGGGCTACAAGTCTGGGGTATGATCGAAAAGAGGTCGACGCGAAGTACCTGCTTACTTACCTCCGCCGGCTCTCTATTGTGATCCGGGTCAATGCCGTATGGATCACCGTCGTAGTACAATATAACCGCGCTACGAAAATGTTCGAGGGATGGGATAGCATCGAGGAGAAGAAGCTGGAGATTGCCTGCTCGGTCATGAGAGACATGATTAGAGGTAGCACCAGAACTCACGTCGGCTATCTGTTCTAGATCCCTCTCGTTTAGTTCATCAAGCTTACGGCTCAACATAGCCTCCCACAACTTGCGTAGCCCATACCTGAAGTCGGCCATTCCAGACTACGTCTTGTGATCTGCCCTCTATTTCTCCTGCTCTGCCGATCTTGTCTCGTAGTCGCTTGCCCATAGGCGCAGATTTCGCAGATTGATCAGCTCTTCGCAGCACCCTGTCGAATCTTCTCGTGGACAGCCCGGTCAGCCGATCCGTCTATACGATAGATCCGCATACCTAGTACGAACAGGAAGACGGTGCTCCAGCGTCCCTGGGCCGTATATCGATAGTGCCATCAGCGATACCAATAATAGGGGTAGGACTTCTAGAAAAGGGGAGACGAATAGGGCGGGCAGCCACTTACCTAAGCACCTGTCGACATCACCCGAATTGCCATCCACAACCTACGATTGCCATGCTGGCGAGGGTTCGCGGGTGAGAAGGAGGGATTTTGGAGGAAAACAAAGAGTGATGCTTGGGAGATGCTTGTTGGCAGGACAGATCACCCTCGGCATTTCGATTTTCCGAGTTTACGAACACAAACACACTGCATGGTTCTTTCCGTTGCGGAAATACGGCAAAAGCTAGCTACCATACGCAAAACCCCATCTAGAATGTATTGAAGCTGAAGAAGAGAGGATGTGATCTATTCGGTAGCGGTCTACAGCACACTGCTGCAGGGCCGTTGGGGTCGTATCAGTACTCCGTACCGCCAGGCAAGCTGTCACTCAAATAGAAAGCTTGGCCGGCGAAGCTCCATTTTGATACGTTGTAAATCAAAGTACTAAAGCACTTCGATTAAATCTATAATACGTAGAACGTTCCCAGCCCCTCCAGGACCCAGGTCTACACGCCTGTTCACTAATGGTAAATTCACACATCCAGAGGGGCTCCGCCCGGGAGGGTTGGACCTCTGGGAACTCGGCCGCCGTCCCTCACGGTCCGGCCCTCGCCCCAGCCGGCCCTTTCGTAACGCGTATCGTTGACCGTGTTGGCTGTAGTTATGTTGGCTATATTGATTCAGCTACGGTGGCCGTTAGTAACCATGTTCGCTATTTTGTCGTTGCCAATACCTGTTCAGGAAAGGTAAAGCTTTCTCATTCTAGTGCTCGTATTAGGGAAGCGTGGGAGGTCGAGGCTAGTCTGCACATCTCACTATTGGCTTAGTATAAAGTGAGACCCCACCTACACGCGCAGTCACGTGATCCTACGACCCCCTGACCATTGCGTCCTGGCGATACAAGCAACTAAAGTTCCATGAACTCCATTTACCAGTCCTCGTTCACCTAGTTGTACTTGACACGTCGTGTTCCTGTTTCCATCGTCATCTTTTCCCAAATCTAGATTCGGGTGGTATTTTTATCCTCGGTTTCCCCACTATGGCAAATCAAAACGTTCGATTCGCCTTATTCGACTCTTCGCTCGTTTTTCCAGTACTTCGACCGCTGCCTAACACATTGAGATGTGTATAAGCTCATGCAAAAGTTTATAAGTAGGTTAAGCAATCAAAGTGTAGGTAGTACGAAAGCGTCAAGAAAAACAAAATGCACATCTTTATCCGCCGTGCCATTATCGTCGCGGTCCTTATTTACATACAGGCTGACCCCCCCCCCCCGGTAGTTCGCGCGACAAGCCCACCTATACTACTCTCTAAAGCGGCCAGTGCTGCATTTCTAGCAATGTACATCGATCCAGATATCCGTAAAGTGCCAGCCATCTTATTCATATCAAGCTAGCAAGAAATCTCAGCTTAGTCTTTCATACTTATTTTCGTTATATATACATCGCGTAAGTAATTATACTACTAAAGTTCCTGCAAGAACTGCCGTCCCCTGGAAGGCGAGTAGTAGCTTTGCTACTTGTTCTTTTTCTGGGATCTCTCTTCTAGGGAATCCTGCTTGCTTACCCCCCTACCGTGATTTACCATGGCCACCAAATTAATCCCTCAGCCACCAGACCTTTATTTTTAGTCGCATTACATACCCAAGTTGAGAGAACTATGGTCTGGGGCTTCTGGCCGGGTATACTATCCGGTTAGCACTAGTGTAACTATGATTTAGCGCCCCTTACAACTTATACGAAACATTTTTACTGCTGTACATCGAGTTGATTCAGTTACTTAGACCTGTTCTAAGGGAAGTATTCAATCTTTTGTCCTACACGATACTGTGGGAAAGGTACTATGATCCAACTTCTCCTACCAATGTGAGCTATTACAATGGCGGTTTCCGTTTCGGGAGAAAAGAAGCGATAGCGAAGCCAGACAAGGGTGAATATATATTGTAGTTCTATGCATTTTAACTCAAGACAGCCGATTCTTCGGTTTTCTTTTTTGTCCCGCCTCTTCTACCATCCCAGTTTTCATTCGCTACTTCATCCTCCTCCAGCGCTGCGAATCTAGTGGGCGGATCGCTTCTCGCTTTTGGCCTGGCATGTGTGGTCCTCATTTGGTTCACAAGTGGGAGGTTTGCGGGTGTGAGCGGTTTGACATGTTAATCATATGCGATGATCTCGCGGATGCTCTAAGGACGGGGACAATAGGCAATTGTAAAGGCCCCCCTTCCGTCGCTCTTATGGGGGTGGGCAAAAAGGTTTCAAAAAAGGTAAAGGGCATATGCAATGAGTGCTTAGACAGGCAAGCCGAAAAAAGAGCCGAAGAGAGAGACAAAGAGGCTAGAAAAAGAGAAGCCGAACGTTTCAAATCGGCGCCGTCGCCCGCGATGATTGCCGTGGGTGAGACAATCTCTATAACCATCGACATCACGCAGCATCGTGTCTGCCACGAGAGCAACGCATTCTTCGACTGGACAGAATCAAGCCGAGTGGACACAGGCCCGGCAAGTATGGATCTTGCAGTATCGACATTCAAAAATCCACCAGTGCGGACCCGAATGGCAGAGATTACAGCTCCATTGAACCAGCGTGCTGTCAGACTTGATCATCTTGAACGAGTGTGCACAATTTGTTGCAACTGCCATAGTGTATCGATAGACGATATGAAGGAAGCTGGAATTGCCGATGTAAGTTGGTGGCCCATCCAACAATGGAGCGAAACGTGGGAAAGTGTACTATATGGGGAATGGATAGCACACGGAACATCGCGAGAACTTGATGACCCAGGAGCATGGGCTAGACTTTATACAAATGCTTAGCCTACAGCATGACAAACACTTGTTTTCCAGACTACTACCGTAAGCATGTTGCTGCAACTGTCATCATTTACCCCAGGACCCAGATATGTTGTAGAGGAAGACCCCTTGCGGTTGTCAAGAGCAAAAGCCCTTGTCCCATCGCGGCCTAACCGAAGTCCCGCTTTCGACGAGGTCTGTACGATAGCCCTCTTCATAGTATAAATCGGGAGGAACAGAGCCGTGAACGCTGGTACGTCTGCTGCCTGGATTGTTAGAAGAGCATTTACCAAGCCTACCTAGTCGAATCTATAAGGCAGTCAGCGACTTTATTGCGACAAGGAAGGACAGGGTAATGCGTCCCGCACTACCCGCGTCATTGACCACTAAGTAGAACGCAACAATGGAATTCAATTTGCCAACTACTTTTCGAATGGCACAACTAACTACAGAAAAAAACTGTAGTCGAATACTGGTTTGGGCCGAAAGTATAGTATCTTCCGAGGGTGAAGGGGAATACGAATCGAGTTTTGCACATCGTAAGCCAAAAGTTCAGCCATCTTCGCACCTAGTCTACGGCATGACATAGGGGGCTACAGTCAATAGTGGTCCTCCTGGGCCTCAGGGATTGAAATCAAACAGGGCAAAACCACTGGAACACATGCCAGAGGGGGGTTCGTTCGGGGGGGAAGTGACATGTAACAACCTTTAGCCCCTAGGCTACACAGTATGTTAGTTGCCTAGCGATACTGCTATGTCTGGAACGACGGCGATTTCATCTACCGTCCTACAAGTCCTCGATTTCCACGGTCGAATGTATTCAAGCCCGGCTCAGAGACAGATATACAGTCAAAAGTCAAAGACGCTCATGCTATATAGCACTGTATACACCTGCGTAGGACAGTATGGCATGGTATTGCGGGCTTATCTTTCTACAAGACGGTGGCCAGGCTGCTTGTCAGCTTGATCCCCCACTTCTCTTCTCTTCTCCTGCCTTCTTGTCTTGATTCTCTGTCTTTTAATTTATCAACTCCGCCTCTTCTTCATCCACTTGACTATGCCCGATAACTGAAGGCAAGACGCGAGATAGATCACCTCTCCTTCCCGCCATCGCCTTTATCCCTTCTCGCGACGTAGACACCACCTACGACTCCAACAACAGTTATGCTTCCGACCCGACCGACTCTCCCTTTCGCAACAACAACAACAACAACAACAACAACAACAACAACAACAACAACAACTTAGTTCATTTCGACAAAACATCCTGGAAACAACACGTTCCCATTCCTTGCTGCCTCGTCATTTTGGAATGGAGTACTGCAGAGTGCGGCGTAGTCGTTGTCAATTATGGCGAAACCGGCAAAACGAAAATTCCCAGTCGCGTACCATACCCGTATATGCCAAGAAAAGCATACCTTTGCCGTTCCCCACAGAACCTTCGCTATTCTCTGGACGATTATGTGCCGAAAAGGCTAGACAGGAGGGGGAAAATACTGCTGTTCACAACATCCTGCTTGCTGAACTACGAGGAATTGCATGAAGTGAAGGAGACAGTGCTATTGCCAACGCAGAATACTATTATCAACTTCCAGGATACCGGGCTCACCCGACTATTATTCCCTTTATCCTTTCTGAATCGCAACAAACTTGGGTATAATGTAGCAACGGGCCAAAACCTTGTTTGTAGATCGGTAGATTTACCGTTCTGGTGAGGTGGTGATGCACTATAGGAACTGGAGCAGGTGGTCCAAGCATGTGGTTAGCCTCCTCTATTAGCTCTATTAGCGGTGGTGTTGCAGTATAAGGCATAGCGAGGTGGCGCTCGGATACTCTTTGCTCGGATCTTCGACCCTCTCTTGGTCTATGTTAGTCCCTCTAATTTGAAGGCTCTATACCTATAGACCTAGCCTTGATGTCCTTGTGGCAGGAACCTCTGGTCCTTTCACTACTCCACCTTGTGATAATTACAAATTCGTATACAAGTGCGCCAACGAAACTCGCCTAAAGACAAAACATCAACCTATTAGACCAAGTTTGCCAGACTTGGTGAAGAGTGGTCAAAGATCAACAATCCTAAAAAAAGGTAGAGGGTAATACACAACTGTTTCCTCGCCCTGCTGATTATGCTTACCCCTCGTCCTAAATAAGTCATATACTCCACGTCAAGCATTGTAATCGCATACTAGTACGGCCAAACAGGAGTGGCGGAACGGCTGGTATCCTGTTGGTACGCCACTAGAAAGCCAGCCCAGCTTAGCATGCATCGATAGATATCTTAAAGGCGTATGTATGTGGTAAGGGATATTAGCCAGCTGACTAAAATAACCGCTTACGCACCGAGGTTCTTTTACAAAGTTACTGTACTATCAAATCCTACCTTCCTGAGTTGGCGGTACGTACTTCCCCTGAGTCTATCCCTATCCCCTACGATGTAAGCCCTTAATCTAAATGTCTTCATTTCGATAGAATTCGAGTTTGATCCATCTACAACTGTCCTCAGTACCTTGCATGTCTAACTGTAGGTCATACGCAATGCTTGTTATGCTAGACCTTTGGCTACTGCAGGAGGCTACCAGAATCAGCCTACTCGGTTGAACTATCTCCGGACATGCTTCGATGTGTTTCTTCCCTCCTTCAAGCTTTAGTCTTGTATGCTACATACCTACCTACTATCAAGACTATCACTATGAGCACTTCCTGCTTGTGACACAACTACTAGAGTCCGCCTATTTATATACACGGTGCTTGAATATTTCAAATCTTCTGCATATCATTTACCAGTAAAATCAAAACCAGAAAACAAAAACAAAAAACAAAAAACGATATATATAAAGCTTTTACCAGTAAAACTAAACCAAAAAACAAGAACAAGAAACAAAAAACAAGAAACGATATAATATGATTTACTGGTAAAATATAACAAAGAATGTTTTAGTTTTACTAGTAAAAGCTTTTTTATATATTGTTTTTTATTTTCTGGTTTTGATTTTACTGGTAAATAATAAGATGTTTTAGTTTTACTAGTAAAAGCTTTTTTATATCTTGTTTTTTGTTTTTTGTTATTTGTTTTGATTTTACTGGTAAATAACAAGATGTTTTAGTTTTACTAGTAAAAGCTTTTATATATTGTTTTTTGTCTCTTGTTTTTAGTTTCTGGTTTTGATTTTACTGGTAAATAATAAGATGTCTTGATTTTACTGGTAAAAGCCTTTTTATGTATCGTTTTTTGTTTCTTGTTTCTGTTTTCTCTTTTTAATTTTACTGGTAAAGTTTCCTATGAAAACATGTCTTGTAGTGGCCATGGAATCGTACTAGCCATAAAGCTATAAAGCAAATTCAATGTGTGACCTCGCGCTTCAAATTGGAAGCACGACGGATCATAGCCATAAAATTCGCCCTGTAGAACTAGAAGTGGCTTAGAAGATCTTGCTCTCATCCGGGGGAAGAACGACTGCCAAGTGCCCTCTGATAACGTTATATCACATAAATGCATTCTCGCGAAGTGACGTCCGGAAGAAGCAAGTAATAGTGACTCTTCGGGAATAATGCAACCCTGGAGGTAGAGGCATTGCAGCTGTGGTAGTGCACCGGCAAGAACCAGCCTAGGGCGTGCGGGGCAATGCACCTCGAGTATCCTCAGTTGGGTGTGACTGGGTATGGAGAGCGGGGCATGACCGGGCCGCAGTGGCCCTCCTGCTGGGTAGTTGACGCGAAGAGTCGTGATCGTACAAGGAATAGGACAGTCGTGAAGAATCGAAGGTCGAATTCTGCCACGCATGTCGAGTGAATGGATATTCGGATTATCCTGAAGCGAACGTATGACACATCGAGCCATGCGGGTTGTGACTGCGCCAAAGGTGGGTGAAATCCAAATCTCTCTTCTCAGCGCCGCCAATTTGGAGTTGGACTCTAATACCCGACCCCAGGGTTGCAACGTCTCGATAGTGACGTGGCGGAGGTTGGGGATTTGCTTCAAAATATCGGCGATGATATCCAAGTCGGACTGATAGCTCCTCGCATCCTCCCTCGAAAGAAATTCCCGGTATCTCCGGAAAGCTGAACTGGCGAGGGGCGTAATCGGGCGAGCAACCTCGTCGGATCCGCGCGGCCGGGAAAACTGTTCGTAGCGATGGAGGGGATGTGTTTCCCATTCTTTCCGAGAGCAACCCGGCCATTTGCCGTGATAAATTGTAAGAGCTCGCGTGTACGCTGTCGGAATCGTCTTCAGGAAGTCCCTAAATTCCTGTAGACAAGCTATAGTGTTTAAGACGTACAAGTGACGGACGAGTATGGGGAGGCCTATGGCAGCGCAGCGCCGGTCTGCTAATCGAAATTGGCGCAAATCGGCGAGCGGCAACCAGGCCGCCATCTCGTAGAGCATCTCATTTGGTAAGGACTCCATGGTCCGTGAGCGGTAGCGTCTGCACAGCCTCGTACAACCATGAACTGCCTTTGAAAGCTGGCTATTTTTATACCCGAATGGGAACTTGATGACATCAATAGAAGTCCCGAAAACCGTTTCCCCGTATACAGGAATCGAGAAAAGAAAATCGCAAACGTTGTTCACGGAATCGTGAAACACCAAATCTATTGTTATATATCTTAGCAAAGTTTGGTCCTTTAACCAATGCGACTTCCTCCACCTTATTCCCATATGTTCACGAATACGAAAGGAAATTGTTCTCACAAATGACTCCAGAGCACGCTGAGGCCGTTCGGGCCCGTCGGACAGAGTACGCCCGTGTTCGGAGGAGGCGATTGACTCTGTTGCGTAAAGCCGACCAATTCAAGCAAGAATGCGGCGGTGAAGTCTACCTCCTCCTATTTACCAACGGTCGCTTTTACTCATACTCGTCTACTACGAACGAACTATGGCCCCCTCTGCCATCCCGCATCGTATGTTCACCTAGGTAGCCTGCAGTACGGATTCTGACATGGTCATCAGGCTAGATCTTACCCCCTGCCCCAACACTTTACACCGGTTGATTTTCGATGCGAGACACCCCGCAGCTCTCCAGAAAAGTCAACCCCTGAGAGTGTCCCCCTCAAGGATGCCACCACTACTTAGACATGGAAGAGATAAGGGCTGGAGCAGGGTAGTCTGGACGGCAGCACTATACTATCCCTGGACACATCAGCATGGTCGAGGTTCTGCGTGGGGGCCCTTCTACCAGAGCATCATATAGTTAGTGGAGAATATTCTACACAAGTTGAACGCTCGCAATGCTCATGACGTGAATCTACTTTGTATCCCATGTAGTTTCATTCTTCAGGTCTTCTGCTCCTCCTTCGACAAAGCTGCATAGGTCTTCAGTACGTTTACTATCAGAGCAGAGAATTTCGGTACACATACCATAGCGAAATAGCAAGCAGCCTTATCGCTGGTACTATGGTACCTGGACTCAACCTTGACTGTTAGCTGTTAGCTGTAGAGCATAGTAAAAGGGTTACCGAAGGACTCTATCACTTTTCTAATTGCATGTGTGTGTGTGTGTGTGTGTGTGGTGGGGGTGCCATGGATCAGGACAGGCGGCGGCGACGCCTCGGACGAAGGGAGCCCGGTACGGCTGTCTAAAGCGGGCGACAACCCATGAAAAACCATCATGTTGGGGAGAGGGGAAGGGCTTGTGACACCATAAGCTACAAATACAATGTCTGCTAGAGAAAATACGATAAATCATATTGCGAGGGTCTGAATACACGAATCAAGTACTGCATTGTGCTCCCTTCTGAAGAAAAAACCCAGTTCTTCCAGCCCGTATGTTATTTATTCCCTGCACCTAGGCCCTCCCTGATGAACATGTGGCCGACATTACGCTTGTCACGAAAACTGTCACGGTCGTGGCGGCAGTGATGGATGGGAGTGGCACCGAGCGGCCCACTGCCAGAGAGGATGTTCCTGATGTTGGTATGACCGTTGGCGTTCCGGATGTCTGCGTACCTGTGAACCAGGTCTCTGTTGTCCGTATTCCTGTCATCGGAAGACTTGCTGGCTGTGTTTCTGTCGGTAACGCTTCTTCGCTTGATCCACTGCCCGACGCTGGGGTGGTCATAGTGCCAGAAACGGGTGACGTTAGCGCCGGGGTACTGCTCGGTTGCAGTCCTGCATTGGCTGACGAACCTATGAGAGGAGTGCTTCGGGAAGTGACCAATGTGGATGGGATTGGGAACGAGAATGCAGCCGACGATCCTGTCAGAGGGGTGCTCCTAGACGGAACTGGTGTGGATGAGGTGGGCAATGTGAGCCCGGACGGCGAAGTTCCCGATCCCACTCCCGATCCCGTTAAGGAAATGCCACCGGATACCATCGGCAGTGCCGTGGTAAGCGCCCCGCTCGCAGCCGCCGTCGCCGTCTGGCCGGCAGGAAGAACTAGGAAGTGGAGTCAGATTGCAGCCATCACGATCACAACGAGCGTACCTACCTGTGGAAACATCACCCATGGGTGTGACCATCACACTCCCGCTGGACGCCCCCTGCGTCGTGGATGTGATGCCTTCTGCGAATGAGCTCGTGTCTTGCGCGCGTTGGCTGGACATCGTTGGTGTCGACACGGGCGACGCTAAACTAGTCACCGGGATTGTCAAGACCGTTGTAACGGTGTCTGTCATTATACCGTTGGTCGCGGAGCGGGTGACCAGCTCGGTAACCGCCTGAGTGGTGTCGACTACGCAGCCGGTAGTTCCCAGGTGCTCAGATGTATCGGGCTGCCCGCGCCCATTGGAAATCGTAAGATGGATACATGAGGGAACGCGTTGCCCCCCACACTCCCTAGCACCGTGTTAGCATGCAGAAGAAGAAGTCGCCACGCACGCAGGCGGAGAGCCAACCAAGAGAGAAATGCATCTCCGTTTGGCGAAGTTGTCGGGATGGTGAGCTCGGCGATCTGGAAGCCCAGGCATGCGACGGGGTTGAAATTAAAGGTCATAGGAAGAATGTTCTCATCAGTAAATCGAATCTGGGCTTGGCACGGCTTTGCTGACGGATTAATGAGGCTATATCCTAGGAATCAGCAACCAGTCGACCACTCGGCTAGCAACGCCCCTTACCGTGCCGATAGGGCCGATCCTGCATCTGCCGCAATGTGTGGGCACACTGTTGGGAGGCCCCGGAAGGCAAAGATGGGTAGGGGGAGGACCCCATAGAGACCGAATTTAAGCAGAACCATGTTGGGCGGCGCCGTTCACAACACGCCGGAAACCAGGAGACGCATAGGGCGCGCTTAATCCTAATATAGGATATGGGGGGGGAGGGATTCAAGCAAGCAACCCGTTTTTGGAAAACAGATTGTGGAATGAGAGCGAATCAGCGTACGGGGAAACGAGAAACCCTGTACGGGAGGTGAGCTTTGCAAAACTGGAAATATAAAACCACGAAGGAGCGGGCTATCCCCCTCCCTCCGCGCCCGCGTACAACACGCCTCTAGACAGAGTGCCGGGGCCGCACAATGTACCGCTTTCCCAACAATCCGGTCGAATACATTAATCCATCTGGCATATCGCCCTTTTTAAACGATATGCCAAGCGCCATGGATCCCCGCGCAGGATACGTTCATAGTCAACCGTGCGGCATGATGCCGCAGATGCCTTATCACTTCGATCAGGGCATCCCATCGTGCGCACCTTTGCACTCTAGCATGCCTCCCACTCATCGGATTCCCACTAGTTATTCAGGGTCATACCCCCTGGATGCTGGGATGGATCTTCGTTGGTAGGTTTGCTGACCCTCCCCCCTATGCTGTTGGTCTGACCGGCGCTGACACACCCCAGCATGCAGAGATCCATCCTATCCAAGCTGGATAACATGGAACGGGGCTTGTCGGCCACAGAGGCCATTCATACACGAATCACACAGATGGGAAGGGAAATGGAGGATCTGAAAGAAAAGTTGCAGGGGGTGGGGGCCACGATCTCGGAACTGCAGCGCACCGTCGGGGAATGTAAAGGGAAAATCTCGGAGTCGGCAGAAAAATTAGAGACGGTGAGAGCCGGGCTGAGTGACTTCGCCACGGACATGAACACGCTGGTCCACTCGGTTGGCTCTGCGGAGAGCTCGCCACAGGAAGGGGCTGCCGGCCACGACGACTCCCCTTCCAGCCCGGAAGACGATAAGGTGGGCGGGTTGCATTACTTTGACAATCAAGGCCTGGCCTTAGACTTCGATTGATGTTAGTACCCTACATACGAAGAGATAGTTCCCAAATCAGATGATATGGTGGGCATGCGACATAACGCGGGGTCACCCCGGCTCCTATTGGTGCGCCATCGTATGATTTGTCAACCGTTTTCGAACGAGCCGTCCCGGCTGTTTGGAACCGAGCAGCACTAGATCCATTAGCCTGCCACTAGCGGCTTGGCGCTGCCACGGTCGAAGGGCTTTGGACAATGTAATTTCTAGCCCACCTGCGTCTGCCACCCTTTTTGGCTGAGGGTGCCACCAATTTCCCATTGATAGCCAAACGTACCCCACTTTAGCCGTATATAGTTAAATTTACAGCAAAGGCCATACTTTTACATGATCTAAGTGCTTAGGCATTTGTAGTAAGTAGTTTAATTAATAAATTAGCAGCATTCTTTTTTTAATATAATTACTTAGTTACTAATATAAGTAGTATACTTATTATTTAGTAGTTCAAAGGATATATGAGTACCTGATCTTGCACTTGAATTTATACACGTCTTTTACGTATAGGTCTTAGGAAAGCACTTGGGCTAGCTGCTTCTGCTGCTCAATTGTATATATGTATGTCATCTGTACAGGTGGGATATTGGTAGCATCCCCAGCCAAAAAGGGTGGCAGACGCAGGTGAGCTAGTAATTTCTTGGTTCCCAGAATCTAGGACTCCGATCCAGGTAATGCGAATCGCAATCCCGATTTTTACTCTTGAACCACAGAAGAAGCTATTGGCTAGGATTCTTCTTAAATGCATTGTTGGTTCGCGTGCAGCCATGGAACTTTTGCCAGAGCACGCCCCCAGTCCAAGTCCATCGCCTTCCTATTATGTCGCACGCCCATGAGAAGGAGCTCCCAGCACCCCCGAGACCAACGCCGCCAGAGGAGGCGCAGAGGCCATTCACTCGCTACAGCCTGTCCTCCTCCTCCTCCTCCTCCTCCTCAGCGGCTTCCTTTTATTCATCCTCACCCTCTCCTCCTCCCTTACAGCCCAAGACGCTCTTGCAAAAGACGATCCAGCAGCTCCGAAGCGAAAATACCTTGCTCCAGAATGAAATTGATACACTCCAGGCGACCATCCAGGCCTTGCGGCGGAGGCATGCACATGAGCTAGATAAGAGAACCGAGAATCTGCGAAAGCAGAACCAACAGTGTCATCGCCAGTTGGATCGCCAGACCGAGCTGATCACAAATGTTGTGAACACAATCTACACCATATTCGCAGACTACAAGGAGGAGGTGCGATCTCTGAAGCGCCTCAGCAGCGACGGGGAGGACGAAGCGGCCTCTGCGACGCATGAAATCCGGGTGTACAATGGCCTCGAACAGGATTCATGGTTGTAAGATTTGGGTTTACGAATTCAGCTTCTACGCTCCTAGTCATTTCGTACTTTTTGTATGTATATATAAGGGATAGATGGTCTGGGTCTTCCCCTCAGATCTTCTCATAATCCCATCGAGATCTGCTTTGGCACCTTCATGGGCGCAATTGAAAATCCTGTTCACGATCGTCTCTGACCAGAACTGGGCGCACCTCTCCGGAACAAGTAGTGTGTGTACGTACAAGATGGGGTTTGTGAAGACATCTCTGTTGGCTGTCGGCTCCTACATCCTAGCCAAGTTCATGTAAGGCGCCTCGTAACATCAGCTGTCTCGAAGTCTCATTCGTTCTGACTGAATCGTAGACTTGACAGGAAGGAGGCTGGAGAGCCTGCGCGCCCTCCCACTCCGTACGCAGACTATTACCCTTCAGGAACATCGGGCCGATCACAACGAAGCCCCTATAGGTCCCGTCATAGCCGCCGTTCTAGTCGCTACGACTAATATCACAGCTTTTGCTGGCTCGCCGTAACTGATTGGAAGATGTGTCCGGCAAGGTTTGGCAAGGAGGGGATGAGCGAACCGCAGGTCGGTTCGTATTAGAGAAGGGAGGAGGAGGGGCTTGTCCTAACAGCCGGACTGTTAGGAATGTGATGAGATCGCCCGCAGGTCGATTCGAATTGGAGGTTTGTACCAACAGCTAGCTGGCTATTACCACCTGATGACAAAAAGGGATCCCCGTTGCTTGACCCACATTTGCATCTTGTCACATGGAGGCGTTCACGAGCCTGGCCTCGACCGTTCGTGATATCCATACCCCCCCTCCCACTCGCTCTATCTGGGCCCGTTCGCTGTTGGTTGTTCTGTCTTGTCTCTTTCCTGAGTGACTGTTTTGGGTACTTGAATACGCGATATCATATTTAAGAATGTGAAATGACCAATACCATTTCCTGCGTGCATGAGAGAGTTCCACGACCACCACGTCTTGTCGTAGCATCTTCTCGCCATGGATCCTAGACAAACGATGCAGTATCCCGTCGTCTACTTCGTTCCCCAGTCCACGGGCATCCTGCCTCCATTACGAGGCTTCCCACAGCAGCCAGGCCAGCCCTCCAGCAACCCGCTCTGGCTGCTTAGCCAAGCTGCTCAGCCCAATGACCCCTCCACCCACCACCATCAAGAACAACAGTATCATCATGGGGACCCTCCACCAAGTGAGACGTCCTGGTTGTCCGAGGGCGAGACAGCGCATGAGGACGACACGTCCTCGTCAGACGAGCATGAGCACGACTTCATGCTATGTCTTCAGAATCACCTCAGGGAGGTACTTGACTGGTATCAGTCCAGTATGGCCGCCGCGGAGGATGTCCAGGGCCTGGCCCGACAGATCCACCGGTTCATCCGCGCTGCGTGCAAGCACTACGCGCAACAGGGTACGGTTCCCGCCATACGAGATGTCCAGATGAGTGTGTCTTCCTCCTCTTTGGGTCAAAACGGTCGACTAATAGACAAGTGCAAGCATCTTCGACATTCCCATTTCACGCCCGCTCCTCGGCCCGGGTCGAAGAGTTAGAACGGCCGGAGACCCCGCCTTCGCAGCCGGCCGAGATGGACGCCGTCACCGGCTCCCTGACCTTCACAGACGAGGATGTGGTCGGTGTCCAAGATACCGAAGACACTGAGTCGTCGGCAGAGGAGATGAGCACCGTCGCGAGCCAAGGCACGAGCTATTCGTGCCCGTGCGAAGGCTTGCCTTCGAGGTATGTTTGCGGCTGGGCGTAGTCGGTGCAACCGGACGCTAATCCTTTGGCTAGACATCACCTTTGGGCCCAACAGGCCAGCAGCTCGCAGCATGGTGGCTTCTTCTGATTTCTTTTCGGCCAAGAGTGCGAAAGAAGGCACGTCGGCCATCTATCTTCCGTATTTCCTACTCACGTGTCCCAGGGGTGCAGGCTATCATATCTGGGCGGATTCGGTCTTTTTCGTGTCGGCATGTTTTATCTGTATCTAGCTATCCCGTTCGTTGCTAACTAGTCTCGTATGTTCCATTCTCTGCTGTAGTGTTCTGTTCAGTGACCTTAGACACGCCTGTGCACATGTAAAGAGTAGATGCTCGAGAGAGCCCACTCCGATCAAGACTAGGGCGGGTATGTTTGGTCGCGACGACACGAGAGCTCGGCTCCCATCATCTCACCAAACAACAGCCCCAGCGTCTTCCCTTTCCCAGGAGCTCGAGCGCTGGATACGCAACAGACTGGCCTTTTTTTTTTTTTTTTTTTTTTTTTTGTACGCTCTTCTATCACTCATGATAGCAGAGCCCGCGCCCACGTAGATTTCAAAGTAGGGATAGTTCCTTTGCTAGGTTCGAAATGAAAGACATTCCATATCACTATTTATCGCTAGGCAACCAGTGCCTAAGAGTACATAACATCATTGAATCCCCTCCATTGCGTGAACAAAATGCGTCCCAAATTCCATAGAGTGCCGTCAATCACGCATAGCCTGACAATCGCGACCACCCATTCACAGACTCATCGTGGTAGCCCTTGTGAGAGAGGGCCGGACATGCCCCATCGGGACAGAAAAGCGTGGACCTTCTTTGCGATGCCGTCGGCGGCGCGACGTGGGAGACTGTTGACCCTGCTAGCTCTGAGATGGGAGGAATGTCCAGTAATTTGAACGTGGGGCTGCTCGCCAGTTCCGTCAACGTGGCTGTCCGCTCCAGTTAGTCTGCGTGATCGCTGTCGAGGCTACCGTTGTGTTACGAACCTGTGCTCTCGCTCGCTTCATCCCGTCTTTTTTTCCTCCGGCGGAGAAGAATGAAGGCGATCACAATGATCAGGATGGCCCCGCCCGCGGTGACGGTGCCAATAATGATCGGTACGTGTCCGGAGGACCCATTTTGCGTGTCCTTCGAGCCGCGCGTCGCAGAGGGGACGCCAGGTCCTGTCGTAGACGTAGGCGGGTTCCAGCGACTGGTGCTCGAGGGCAACGGGATGCTAGTCGTCGCGACGGTAGAGCTCGCTTCGGATTGCATAACGTCCGACAAGTCTGAAGAGTCTGAAGAGTCTGAACAGCCCTGCCTCGAGTCGCACGGGTCGTAGTGGCAGCAACCGCGAAAGCCGCTGAGCTGGCACACGTAAAACTGAGTGTTCTGTGGGCATTCGCCCGTTGAGCGAAGTTCGGCCATCGCCGACGGCAAGGTTGTCCAAAGTGTCATCAAAAGAAAGAGAAGTAAAACAAGAAACCCAAGGGGGGGGGGGGGGGGGGGGCGGTAGCAGAAACAGGAAGGAAAAAAAAAAAAAAAAAAATTTATAAGTTATAAAGAAATAAAAAAAAAAACCAAACCAAAACCAAAAAAAAAAAA
>MU375919.1:264434-315275 GCA_022495235.1 Xylaria curta | reverse complement strand
CAGCTCCCCCCCCCCCCCCCCCCCCCCCCCCCCCCCCCCCCCCCCCCCCCCCCCCCCCGGGGGGGGGGGGGACAGAAGGTGACACAGTATGGAAAAAAGACTTAGTAGCTAGGCTTCTCTGAGATCGAGTTTCCTACATTCCGGAAGCCAGATCGTCAAAGACCAATTCGTAAAACCCGGACGTTTACTTCCTCGGCTCGAATATTGCTATGTGCGATTTTCTACCCGTATAGGTACAAAAAACCAGGCCCGCCCAGACCAGCACCATAGTCAAGGTCTTGTCTGAATCGGCAAGTCGAACCGAAGGATGACCATCATGGGTCGGCTAGTGAAGATACATCTTGCCCGGCTCATCACCTTGACAGCAGCTTGGTGTAAGTCCTACCCCGTCGCCCTCCGTCGATGGCCGCATTCGTTGACAAGTAAAGACCAACTTGCTGCTGCCATCCAGGGCTTCTTTTGGCCCAAGGCACTCTGGGATTTTCTTACCAAATCACTGAACATCTTGGTAGAACCCGTCCCTATCCTCCAACTCACGAACCTGCTCTGTGCCGTGGCGGTGCTCGGACTGGAGTGGCCCTGGCGCCCTTTAGCAAGAACCCCTCTTCACGAATCTGTCTGTTTTCACATATTCGCGTCCGTTCTTAGTCTTTTTCCCGCTGTCATCCTCTATCAGGGTACCAATGCGGCATTGTATTACGCGGTAGGTGCCGCCGTGTTCGCTTGGGGTTATGCCAGTGGTGAAAAGGTAACTATACCCTGCTCCGTAGTGTGCGAACGTTCGCGTGCCGAGCTTACGCGCGCGGGTATAGAGCATCGAGCCTATTCCCTGGACGAAGCGCGCTCCACCGAGAGCCGACCTGCCCGGATTGAGTCGAGGCCAGCTGTAGGCCAGCCGGTGTCATCTGCGTGCGCGCGCCCCCTTACCTACGGGCTTTCCGGCCCCTTGCATTTCAGGAATATGGCTGGAGCTAGGAGGTAGATCTACTATGCAGTTGGCTGCAGTTGCGGTTCGGCGGATGTTGTGATAGAGCACCAACAGATCGCGCTTCGGGTCATAGAAATGATATAAACAGAGGTCGTTCATGTATCGCCTCTCTATTGTGCAACGCGTCCAAGTCTTTCATTCCTCATGCCTAGTGCCAATAGAATTGCAACAACATCCCATGCCAACGCCCGTCACAGGCGTCCGTGTCCAAAGTCGCGTGGCGGAATAATATTAATGCAAACGCCGCCCCGACCGCCCGGGTATGGTGTGCGACTCCACCGGATTTGTGCCCAGGGTTCGGTCGCCTTGGCAAGCCGTTCGTGCTGGCCTGAATCCAACGGCAGATGATTGAAAACCCCGAACATGCGCCTCGTTTTTGTGGTGAATGACCAGAAGATTATTGAGTTGGAAAGCGTTCTCGAGACAGATCCGTCTTCGGTTCGGAGTCTTCTGTCTGCTGCCCTTTTCGAGTGCGTGCGAACCAGATACCCGGATACTATCGACTACTTGCTCGCAGAGCGCTCCATTCGAGATGCATTGCACGTATTCTCTGGTGAGCAGGAGCGTCGAGTGACCGCTTACCTTCTCGCGCGGACCCTCGACCCGCGCCTCAACCCGGCACGGCTGCCTATGATCCACCAGTCTTTCACGGCGGGGGGACCGGTTGCGCTTGCCGGGGTGTTCTATTCCACGATCGATTCCCATCGCAACGTGCAGAACCGGGAGACACTGAACTATCTCGCCCACGTGGACGAGTCGGTCCGCCTCGAGCTGTTTCACCGCGCCGGCAGCTTTCCGTGCAACCCCAGCGTGGGGCCGTGGCTCACCCGACTTCTCGACAGGCTCGATCTGAACAGCAGGGATCTGGCCGGGCTGCTTCTGTGCTTGGGACAAGATATGCTCCCTGTGGCCCTGTTTGACTGTGCGCGTCTGCCCTCGCGCACGTGGGGAGAGGACGGCGAAGTCGTAGATACGCCGAGTGGCGTAGCCTTGCTCATCAGGAACGAACAGCGGTTCGCCAACGCACTCCAGGACCTGGTCAAGGTAGGGTTCGCTTTCATGAAGGGCCAGGATATCTACGTACGCGATTCGTTTCGTGCCCACCTGGGGAGCTGGGGCCAGTCCCCGCAACGGAAGGAGGAGGCAGTCCGGCTTGTCAGTCACAGCTTTCCCAAGCACAAGACACACCACGCCAGCGAGTAGGTCGTCAAGCCCGGACCAGTGCAGCGCGCAGAGGGCACTCACGCTTCCCAGGTACACCAGTCTCTGTCGCGGGCTTCTCCCCGCCTTCAGGCACGTCGTCACGTACCTGCCGGGGATTACGACATCCCAGTCGACCATGTATCAGGTGACGGAAGCCTGCTTATCCGCATCCCGCTTCTTCGACGAGGCTTGGAAGCGGGAGGTGATTGGGGTCGCTCAGCACGCCGCCGCACACAGTGGCTCGCAGGTCCTGTCCGCCAGGGTGATGCTGAGGCGGCTGGCTATCGAGAGAATGCATGGCGACTGCCAGGAGTCGCCCTCTCACGTACCCTTTCCCCAGGGCGATCAGCAGAGCCAGGCCTTCCTCGTCGAGGCCATCTGTTTCAAGGCCCAGCAGTACATCGATCTTGGGCTTCTGGCGTCTGCGCATGGTGAGCTGTCCCGTTCTAGCGCGACAGCGTCCGCTTCCCCAACCCTCTTCGAACGAGTGCAACAAGACGAGATCATGTACATGAGGGCAAAGACGTATCGGTTCGAAGGACAGTTTGCCGCGGCGAGGGCCCTGCTCGTCGATCTTGTCAGAAAACAGTCCCACCTGACAGAAAAGGCGACCATCCATCTCAGCGCAGTCGACTGCGAGCTGGGCCATATTGAAGAGGCCATGACGACCTTGAAGACGCATCTCGAGCAGGTCCATCTTCACCCAACAGAATGCCACGACAAGGTCCGCAGCCGCCTGGAGCTGGCGTTTGCGAATGCTCAGTTGATGCAAGTGTTAGTCCAGGTCAGGGACCGGCGATTGTCCTGGTTTTCCCACCCCGCTCTCCGTGATACCTATCTTCGGTGTCTAGCAAGTCTGCCAGCTCGTGCGCCCGGAATCAGCACGGTTCTTAGCCAGATCAGCATTGCAGCAGCGCTTGCTATCCTAGCGCAACTGCGCGGTGACTTCGACACGGCACTGGCTGAGTGGAACCAGACGCTTAGTCTCGCGCGTGGGCGGGGACTTCTCGGAAACTACATCGATCTCGTAGTTGCTTACTCTACCCTTGACCTTCTGCTGAGACGTGGGGGTGTTGAGGTGGCCGACTTGGAAGACAAGGTCCGGACATTAGCCGCTCGGACAGGGCGCCAATATCACTTCCTTGGCCTGGGGACGACGTGGCCAGATATACTTGGTGGCTGGCAGGAGGATCGAAGTCACGGTCGTCTCATGACCGGTACGCTGCTGTGACTAACTGGGGTTATGTGAAGTAAGGTCGCTCATTATTGGTAGAGGACCCCTGGGAAGACGAAGGCAAACACAAACATGGGTAGAAGTAGAGTGTACCCTCCCCTTCGATTGACACAGTGTTGCAAATAAGCTGCCCCCTACGCTCCAAGCTACCTGTTCATTGTTTCCTATTCTGTCTTAGTCTATATGACCTCGCCGGTATTGTATTGCGGCGAAAAAAACGAAGTGTGTACCTACCATGAATCATGACGAGACCGTGAATAGTATAAGTATGGAGCTATCACCGTTGCTTCGCTGTGTCGTGATTACGATGAGCCCACCAGCTTCCTCTGAGGCGCTTCTTGGCCGAAATGTCGGAGAAACCGCCGCCACCACCTTACAGTGCAGCACCATTCGATTATACAAACAACAATGAGGACAACCACGAGGACGACTGTAAAAAGGACCCACCTCCCTACCAGCCCGAAGAAGATCGGCCCTCTCCTAGTGCCACCTATGAGACTGGCAAAAAGAGTGATGCTGATGACAAAACACTACTTTCTGAGGACCGCGACCTAGCAGATGGCTATAACAAGAAGGGCATAGCCAACAATCAAGCAATCATTCTGTCTCCAAACACTAGCCGAATAAGTGGCTGCCACAATCACAGCCATTCATCTGTACGTGTGTGTTAAGGGGTGTCTTCAGGGGTACAATACTACGAACTCACTACGTCTGTCTTTATAGGTCACTGTAACTAACTAACTCTGAAAAAGCAAGAAAAAACGGAAGGGGCGACAATGGTATCTCCTCTAAAGTGACTAGGCATGCATTGAAGGACTATGGTTTGTTGTACGCGGGCAAGGGCTTTTCGCAAGCGATGGGCAAAATAAGCGAGCCTAGCTGACCCGTGGTGCCGAGAACGAAAGCGTGTACTGGACTAGTTATGCAAAAAAGATGAAGAAAGTATCCCTTCCCCTCAGCTACTTCCCCGTGACACGCTTCTGTGATTAGTTCCTTGGTCGCTCCCGCCCAGGAGACTCCAGCCAATGCTTCCCATTCCTGTAGGCAATTGGCTCCTACTGCCTCTGTATACCAGAGAGACTCCTTTTCCTCGATGGTCATGCCGCAGATAGACCATCAATGCACGCGAATGACTTCGCAGGCGGACTCGTACTCGTTACCATGCCTTAAGAAGGATAAGATCGGCTAGAGATGCCGAGCAGTCGCGAATACAATGTGAGCCGTATTCATTATTGGACATGGGGTAGCATGTTTATGCGTATTGTCAGGCTGTACTACCACACGCTGGATGCTTCCATCGGGGAAGGGCTCCGTATGCACGGCTGGGGTGATGATGATATTATGTGGCGTTCGTAGTCGTTTAGGTATCTATCTACTTGTTTCGGCTGTTTTTCTGCTTGCTCCCAAGGGTTTCAACACTCGATGTGTTGGCAGATGATGCATGGGTGTGATTGGGTATTGGATAGTCTGGCTAGAAGTACTTGATTTACCGACCAATGGTCTCTTTGTAAACCGTGACCTCCAGTCGTGCCTACAACGAGCGAAGATTATGCGAAGACTCATGCTTTCAATGATTTATCATACTGGTTGGCGGGTCATGGGGATAGTCTTGATAGGACTTGAAATGTTGTGTGAAGTTATCGTGCCCACTATACTACGTGGCCAGAAGCCAGGCGAGTTCGATCGCATACGTGCGCAGGTTAGGCAAAGAATGATTCTGCGAAACCGCAAAGGCAGGCCTAGAGCCGACACATCCCAACAAATGAGCTTGCACCAAGCCTCACGCCGGCCCTCTGGCCGATTTCTCTACTTCTTATAAAGAACCACGCCTGTGAGTGTTCCTCATTCTGTGTATCTGACGAGCTCGGACATATAGGTATTCTTGTCTCGAAGCTTCTAACGCGTACGACGATCTCGACCTACCGTCCGATCCTTCGTTCACCGTCCTCCACCAACCGATGCCAACGAACTGATGTATTTCCTGACCTGACCATGGAAACAAGAAAACCTCCGAAAACGCCCGTCCGAACCTCCGACGCGTCTTCCATCCCGATCCCTCTCCGCGCCGTTATCGCCGTCGTTGCTCCCTCGAAATACTTCCGCCAGGGCAATCCCATCACTCGACACCGGCCTCTGGTGATTTTTTCTGGCCTCTACGTAGTCGGATACCTATCTGTGCTCGTTTGGCTATTTGAAGACGTGATCATCAACCTATTCACCCTCGTGCAGGCGCATCTCCCCCCATGCCATGGTGTCAATCCAATGATCTATGGACTTTCAGGCTTTGCAACCAGTTCGTCGCTCTATTCACATGGGTCGGCGTTCCAGACACGCCCGCGCGGATCGGCCATCGGCCCACGACGCCGAAGACGTTAGCGGAGTCTCTAGCACTATGCGTACTTCGCACATGTGTTGGATACCTTCTCTTCCAGGCGATCCTGCCGGTCTATCCTTGGGACACGGCACAAGCGCATGTTCTACAGCTGAGAAATCAGTATCGTGTCCTCTTTAGGAGGCTCACCGTCCTAGGTTTGCTCATTTGGCGTACGACCCATCGTCGGCTATGGTTGCGAGTTGGCCTCCTAGTATTTTGGGTGTTCGCAGCCAGTGCGTTCAACTCCTGGAAATTTCGGCAGGATGTTATCCTGATAGATTTGCTTTGTCAATGGCCGAGAAAAGGCCAGCAGCTCCAGGTTGTCCTGTTTCTAGCCCTCCGTCTATCGCCCAACGTTATCGAAACAACACAAAACGCTCTATGGCTGCCGATAGGGTATCACTGGGATGTCCCACGTCATAGATCTCAGTGCCAGATACCATGACACCCACCCGCCGTCTGCCACATATCCTGCCCTTCGACAATCCGAGGACGTTTCACAGGCGATCCATACGATCTGTTGAGGAGCCCTACCGAAAATGATCGACTTGATAGCTGCTCATCGATACTTGAGTGGAGTCTTCCGGAACCAAATCTATTACGTTGATGCGATGATGGTCTTCTATTGGGGAATCTCGCTCTATATTCTGGCATTTGTCCAGAGACGTAATGTTCTTGTAAGAGATAGGTACGTTTCTTATAGGGCTTGCTATTTTCTACTATGCTCTCTTTCACTACGTTCGTCAACCACTAAGAGAATGTGCTATAGGTATAAGGCAGTCATCTAGGTCGAGGACGACCTTGTGTATTGTTACGTACGGCCGAGCAGACGACGACGTCGTTCAAGCTGAGAAAGAAGCGAAAAGGAAAGCTTCGAATTGCAATATGTTGTTGACCATGGCTCAAAAAAGTCCTTTGGAAACTGCACAGGGATTTGTTATTTACTTATCCATACGCCTATTAAACAAAAAGACAGCCTCTCCAGGCAGCTTTATAAGGTTGCTGATGTGTTGGGGGACTTTTACCTCCTCTTTAGACTATTTCTATTTTTCCGGGGTAGAGATTGCCCAGACAGCAGCGAAGATGGGGCCATTCCTTGATATACTGGACACCAAACCAACCGTGGATGACAAGGAGGGAGCCCAACCCATGAGGTCCGGAGAAGGCGAGATAGAGTTCCACAACGTCACGTTTGGTTATGACGCGCGAACTATAGTGTTAAAAGACATCAGCTTCCATGTTCTACCAGGTAAGGCTATTGCATTTGTCGGAGAAAGCGGAAACAGCGAATCGACGATACTGAATACCCTTTTCCGACTGTACGACGTTACGGCAGGTCAGATCTTAATAAATGGACAAGATGTTCAAGACGTTACTCAGCACAAGTAAGACTCTGCCGTCTTACCACTTCAGAATCACTAAAACGATGGGTATGCCAGTTTATAGCAAGGTGCTTCGTGACTAGAGGTCTCCTTAAATAGCCTGGGCCTGCTCCACCCTTTCGTAGGTCAGTGCTCTATTCGCCATCCGTTGTGGAAATAGTGTTCACACATTGATTCTGCTATCCGCCCTCTCCGCATTGCCCCGGACGGCGCCTAACGTATGGCGTTAGAAGAATCGATCTGGTACCTAGTCCTAAAACACGACCCGGAACCCGACCCGGAACCCAACCCAAAACGCTCGACTCTTGAACAAGACTTGCGTCGTGTTGTATCTCTTGAGGATGAATGGACAAAAGTGGTCAACAATTTATTACGGGCTCCAAGGCAGTTAGTTACTAGTAATGTCCTCGAGAAGTATTATTTGTTACTTGAGGCGTCTTACAAATACATCGCCCATTTTACTTGCTTTAAATGAACACAATATAGTATTCTCTGGCGGTTATGGCATTACATATATATATTATTAAAAACATTCGTTCAACTTTTAGCTTATTCCCGATCGCCTTTAACGCTATTTTTATCTGAAGTTTATTACTATTTCCATTCCGTTTACCGTAAGATCTCCTATTTTCGGCCCGTCTGCTTATACACTCTCGTGGTTACAGCACACTACCGGTATGTAAAGCTTCTTCATCGTTAATGAACGAAAGGATAGAGCGCTTTTTGCTTTATACTACTTCTTTTAACTATGCTAGCGAGTTATTTGGCAGGATGGATAGTGAAGGCCTCGCAAAGGCCTGGCAGTCCTTAGGCACCCTGTGGTCGTCAAAACTATGGGATATAGTTCCCTGGCCGATACGTCTCTCCCCCTATTTTGCGAGTATTGAGAGCCGGACTCTGTCTCGGCTGTATGTTGTTAACTTATCCAGGTATCGCTTTAAAAAAGTGAAGAACTTAAAGGACGATGCAAACGGGGATTCAAGAGCAACTTTCACAACACCGGCAATGGAAAAGCGATCTAGAAGACATGTTCGTGTGCTCATCGATAGAGAATGCTAAGGATTTGATTGATCTGACCACCCTGCTGTACGAACATCCCCCGTGACCATCTTGTTAGATAACTTTTTATTATGGATGGAACCGGATTCCGAGGCATTTAAGACGAGGTTCTTAGATAGCTTTCCCGAATATACTCTCCTGAAATTGTTATTTGAAGGATTTCCTCCCCTTCCTACCTACGTTCGGAGTAATGATCGAGGGATACGACTCATATTACTGGTCTGCAAGCTTCATGAGTCGCCGTTTGGCTACACTACGAGGCAAGCAAATCGCCCCGGATCGCTCTCTTAGTCACCTTCGTAACCGTTATAGACTGAATATTTATAAGGGGGCAAAACGTATATTCTATCTATCGAGACACTACTACCGAACATGCTGAAGTGGGGTTACATGCTGTTCTTCGCAGGCCGTCCCCTTTTCTTCTTTGGCTTGGCCGCTTTCTGCACTCCATGAGAGACGACATCGCCAATCTGGATCTTCCTTGGTCGCCCACGACGCTTTGGCGGAAGGGGGGATTCCGGGCCGAGGCGGAAGTCCGATACGCCCGTTGTGCCGTTTGCTGAGTGAAGTCGCTCGATGGGGTCATGCTCGACCCCGCTCACCTCACTGTGCACAGATGGCGATGGAGGATGGTAGTCGGGATCGTCCTCCTCGCTCGACTCATGTGTCAGGGCAAAGCCTTCGCCCTTCTCGTCAAGTTCTCCTGGTTCCTCACGTTCGCCAGGCGCTTCGGGTTCTTTGATGTCTCCCAGATGATCGAGCCCGTTGATGCAGTCGAGTGCATTTGATCCCGCAAGCGGGACGGGCGAAGCCGGCCAATAGCTCAAGGCCTCTTCTTTCAGGAATGCAGGCCACGGGCTCGATAGACCAGGCGGACTGGACAGAGGCGGCGCGATTGCGTGTCTTTCCTGCTCGACCAAGGGCACGGTATCGGAGCGCGGTGTCACTTCCACTTGCACCTCGTAGCGGTGACGGCTGAGGCACAATTGTACGGAATGCCCATGGTTCTCGTCGAGTCGGACGTCAACCTGGATGAAAGGCCACGGGTTGACGTTTGGACCGTAATGGCTACAGGTCATGAAGACCATGCGACAGGATGAATAATCCTTGGAATCGACCAATGCTGGCACCAGATCGCTGGGTTCACCGATGAATCCGGAACTCGGGAGCCAGTCCTCAATCGTGCCTCCTTCCGTGGTTGTGGCGTCAAAGGATGACATGATCCCTAATTTGAAGCATTCGAGCATGACGTAAACACCCTGCAAGGGCTCCTCAAATTTGTCTACCACTTTACAAACGACTGGGGCCATGACTTTGGTTTTCTATGATCTTCCTGGGGACCTCAAGTTCTAAGAGGCTCGCCCATCTTTTTGTATCCATATCATACTTAGTAGAGCCTTCCCCTCATGGCAAGAACCTCAAAATTGAATCATGCTCTCCTGCTTTCTGCATTATGGCAAACAGTTTCTAGTTTTTGGTGTTCTGAAATCAGAACGTGTTCTCCGAGTGCCTTATTCCTGCCGACGGTGCCGGCGGGCAATACGTCGGGCGGCTAATTAAAGCGGGGTTTGCTTCTATTTCGGTTGGGTGCCTCGGCGCTTAACAGGCGTACATTGATACGACCACTACCCCTCGTCCAGAAAAAGGTGTGGGAATAGCCATGGCAGGCAGCAAAGCCAACAATAAGACTTACCCTATAACCTATAAGGTCTCGCCTTGGGACCGGGCGCTACTGTATGCCCCAAATCCATTGCCCGTGTAGAACGTTCTACCTGAAAATCAAAACGAGAACTTGTTTTCTTCGACCCAGTGAACATGCCAGCAAGTGTGCAAACCAGTATGCAAACCAGACGTCCTATTTCCGCGATCTGAGATTCACGAATTCTTTCTAGACTCTCGGCCTACTCTCACCGCACCCAACCCCGTCCAGGCGGAGACGTACCGTGGGTTGTTAGTCATGATCAATCAACTGACGTTGGCTGAGCCTGTCCAAATCGCCCTTCATGTCACGGACGGGGCATGTCTGCACACCTACCAGTCATTTTACGGCCAAGGGTGGCATGGACCACTGAACAGGAGCACGATCTGCCATACGACCTGCCAGATGAAAATCGAGATGCTGCAGGCGCAGGTTCGATTATTAGAGGCCAGCCAGAGAACCCCCCAACTTCCACCCATCAGAACCGTGGTAGACGCGCACCATCTTCCCTCCGCGCCTATGGCGTCCGCTCGAAGATCTTAGTACGTAGGGGGTACCGGTCCGCTTGCAGCGAAAGCCGGAGAGGTTCATTACAAGCACACGCACGGCAGGTTATCTAAAGGAAAATAAGCTTTATGTTATTTAAGACCACTGGTTAATCAAATATGCCCTGAAAGAAAACTACGGAAGAATACAGATCCATATAACTCAAGTAGCTATAATATAAGATCAACCCATTTACCGGCAGGCCCCGGAATGCAGGCTTCCTGGAATACGGGCGAACCGTGGAGGACGTGCGCATGGTGAGCGAAGTCCCGAGCGCCATACAGAACTCTTAAGCAGGCCCGGTACGGGCACGCAAAGGCGTCCGATTGTCCTGGCAATGGGCGGCGCGGCCGACCGTGCGCATCGAAGTGTTGTTTGAAGACATGATGTCCTAGGCTATCGATCCTGGCATATGTCCGGGTCTGCTTGATGCGTCCAGTGTGCGGATCATTCTGGCAGAAAACACATGCGAGCGCCTTTCTTGGGCTTTCGGTGCCCCGGCGCGTCTTTCCTCCTCGTGGTTGGTATGCCTGGTTATCAACTTGCGAAACTTCCCCATACTTGGCTAATGGAGTAGTGGGGGTAGGTTCGTGATTTACTCGCGATGTCTTCCGGTAGTGGTGCGTCGACTCTTGGCGATGACACAGCGTCGCGAGCAACGATATAAACTTAGACCGCAGGCGGTCCATCTCGCTCAGCTCAAGCAGCTCCGACCACTCCGTCAGTACCTTCGCCACTTCCTCGCGCTCCGTGAGTTCGTAGGTGACCTCAACCTCGGGGACCGTGTCATCTGGGACCACCCCTTGCAATTGGCGTTGAATCTCTTCGTGGCCTGACTGCTCATGAAACGTCCGGATCGAGGATGTGAGCGCATCTCTCTCCAGTTTGACACGGGTACTATTCACGAGCCTGGCAGCTGCCTCGTACGTCTCCAGCCAAGCACTCTGTCCTGGACGGCAGAGCTCGCGGGCCGCGTTGACAGTACCATAATGGTCCCGAATCTTGGCCTTGCATTCTTCCCTTTTCTGAATTGCTCCGACTAGACGCGGATCGGTTTTTACGAGCTCTTTCTGTTCGTCATTTAGTCGCGTCGGAGCTAGCTCATTTCGCGGGATCATGCTCATCTGCTGTATGAGATCTTTTTGTGGCACGCTGCCGAAATAAATAGCTTGTATATCGGTGTCCACGAAATCGGGCATATAGTATTGGCGATACACAGTCGACGTCCCTCCGGCGTGGCCCATCAGTTGGTTTCGTTCCTCGGTTGTGAGCGCCTCAGTAAGGGCCTTCCCTGACGCTCTCCGGATATCGTAAAAGGTCAGATCGTGAGCGTACCCGCAAGACCTTCCCAACCGCTGAAAGCCACTATAGGCTTGGTTATAGGTGTAGGCGGCATTGTTAGAACGACCAACCATTTTCCGGAATACATATTGTTTCCGCCACTCGGGCTTCCACAAAAGGGTGTTGCGATCTTCTGTTGGGCGTATGCGGATGGAGTAGAGTTGTTCGAGAGTCCTAATATCCGCTAATAATGCCCCGTCTGCGAAAGCCAGTGCTAACACATATGAGATCGGACAATAAACGAGGTTAGGCTCTTCGCGGAATGGGAGATTGAGTGAAGGTTTTCTGCCCACTGGCCCTTTCATATTTCTCTGGCGAACAAACATTCCTAAGACCGGACGGCCAAGCTTGCTCGGAAACAACGACAACGTTATATCTTCGTACTTGATATCAATAAGAGACCCTGGCCGTGCGGCGGAGGGGCCGCCTAGGATCAGCATCGTAGCGAGTTCGACTCTAAGGCGTTCGTGAGGAAATATTTCAGTATCACGAATCCAGTGATAGCTTAGCAGAACAGCCAAGTCTTGGACAAAGATGGATGTTTTCTCTTTGACCACCGTCCTCAGTTCCCAGTCGAAAGTCTTCCTGTTTATGAACTAACGACTACTTAGCGCGGCATCTAAAAGAGGATTATATGTTGTAACACTAACGTTATTTAGTTGGCGCGACACTTCTCTGTCCATCCGTTTGCATATCTCATATTCATAAAGCATACGCAGTTGTTTCCAGTAGTTCTCAATCGTACGGCCTGCCTTGATCCGTCCTTTCTGATACCGCCAGTCGATGTAGTTCTTATATATTAATGGGCTTTTAAGTTCGAGTGCTTTCTTGGACTTCATATTGTACTCCATACAAAATCTCATACGGTTAGACTATCATAAAAGTAAGAAAAGGTATAAAAAGGAACTTACCTTTCCCAATGACGTCTCTGGTAATTAATTTGCCCGAGGCTCCTGGGGCTATAGATGGGCTTACAATCATCGCTCTCATCATTATGAGGAAATCTATCGTTATAATCGTCGTCGTCGTCGACGTCTGTATCGCCGGCACATTCTGTGTAGCTCTCCAGACAAGAGAAAGTAGACATTTCAACAGGGCTAACAAAATCACTGCTCTCAGCCCAGGCCATCTTGATATAAAGAGCGAAATTGAGAAACTATAGTCAGGGCATAAACTTATGGAAAAGCGATCATTCGGCTATATAGCATCGAAAATAAAATTGGACCCTAGGATCGTTTTGCGCAAAGGATAACTTTCTGGCGATGTAAAGAGAAAGAAGGTGGTTAGAAAAGGGAATCGGTTATATCGCAAAGGTAGAAAAGCAGGATGCGGAAAACGTGATACGGGAAACGTAATTTCTGCAAGGGCTGAGGGATGCGGAACACAGGACCTTATTCCCGGCATCCTGTATCCCGTATCCTGTGTCCCGCATCTTCTGAAGATCAAGAAGAGTTCAAAGCAATCAAGATTCAAGAACCAAAGGAAATATAATCAAATGATAGCTAAAGCAGCGACGAAGAGAAAAGCACAAAGACAGCTTAATTCATTACTTAAAAAAGAAAAAAGAACATGCATACATAAAGATTAAAAGTTTTATTAATAATTTTTTTAAGCTATAATATATTTTAATTAAAGTTAAATTATAGCCTTTTTAAATTAAAAATAGCTTATATAATTTTAATATATTAAAACTTAATAGTTATATTAATAAATTATTTATTTATTAAAAATATTATTAATTAAATTAATTTTAATATTAATTTAATAAATTATATTAATAAAAAGCTTATAAATATATAATTTATTAATATAACTTAATTTTATATTTAATATTTTAAAATATTTAATAAAAAATTCTTAATAAATTAAATAAAAAAAACAATTTAAATAATTAAATAAAATATTTATATTAAATTAAGTTTAATTAATTAAATTTAAAACAATTTTAAAAAATAACATAAAAATAAAAATTATAGCTAATTATAAAGCTAACTTAAAGTACTAAAAAATATTTTAAATAATATATAATAATAAAAATAATATTAATAATCTTTCTTGTTTAAATTATTTATTTATAATTATAAATAAATTATTATATAATATAAATTAAAAAAATAAATTAACAAGGTTTTAAATATAACTTATAATAATAAGTATTATTTTAAATAAAAATAAATAATATAAAAATTAAAACTATATATAATAAAATTTAAAACAAAAAAAATATAAAATTATATAAGATATTATAATAACTATAAACTAGGTATTATAAATAAATAAAAACTAAATAATAATTATTAATTTATTTAATTAAAAAATATTTAATTAATAAAAATAATAATTATAAACTTTATAATTAAATTATTAAAAATATTAATATTAATAATGTTTTAATATTTAATAAAATATTTTTATTATAATATTATAATAATAATAATATATATTATTTTTAAAAAATTAATATTAATTTTAAAATATTTAATATATATTATTAAAAATTAAACAATTATTTTAATAATATAACTTTTATTAAATAATTAAAAAATATTTAATAATATTATTTTAAATTATAATTATAAATTTATATTAAATTTTTAAAAAAGTTTATAAAAAAGTTTTAATATTTAATTATTTATAATTATTATTTATTATTTTTAAAAAAACAGTTTATTAAAACATAAAAATTAAACTATTAAAATTATTATTTAATATTATATTTTTATATATTTAAAACTTAATTAAATAAATTTATTATTTATATTATAATAAAACTTTAATAATGTTTATTTTATTTTAATTAAATTATTAATTTATAAATAATTATTTAAATTTTATTTATTAAACTTAAATAATATATTAATTTAATATAATATTTTTAAAATAAACTTAAAAAATTTAAAGTTTATTTAAAATTATATATAAAAAAATGCTAAATTAGCTATAAATTTTATAACAGCTTGCATTAAATAATATTATAATAATAAATATAAGCTTATAAAATTTAATATAAACAACAAAGTATATTTAAAACTTTATAAAAAATACCACTTGTTTAATGCAAAAAGCAGGTCCTTAAAAAATCAAGCGTTATATAAGCCGATTAGTTTATAAAATCAACTTATTTAAAATATTCAGTGTTTATTTAATAATTTTTATTGCTTACTTATTTTTTAATTAATAAAAAAAAAATCCTTTTTATTGTTAAATACTTTTACTTAGTTTTATTAAAAATGCTTAAAACTTTAAAAAAAAAAAAAACTTGTTTAAAATTAAAATAATTTTAAAGCATTAACTTAATTAATTAAAAACCGGGTTTAACTATTTAATTAAATAAAAAAGCTATAAATATAAAAATAATTAATAGCAATTAAAATAATAGTTATATAATTTTAAAGACTTGGTTAAAAAATATTAGGCTTAATAAAAAGAACGTTTTATATTAAAAGCTACTACAAAAAAAAAGAAGAAAAAAGCGGATAAACCTGCAAAATGCTATTAAAAACGTTTTTATAAAATAATTTTTACTGTTAAAAAAATTTAATTTGATTATATAATTAATTACTTGTTAAAGTTAACAACATTTTTTTTTAGCCTTGGCTTTTAATATAAAAAGTTAAAAGGGGTTTTTTTAAAAAAGGGTTTATAGCTATAAAATAGCTATAATAGCTAGATTTATAAATTAAATAAATCTTTTAAAAAAAGGTTAAGGCTGGTGCTTGCAGCACAGCTTACTTTTTCCTCTTTTTTAAAGGGTATTATAATATATAAACTTAATATTACCTTATTATTTTTAATAATCTGTGCTAATAGCGTTTTTTATAAAATATATAAGCTTTTAAAATTTTTTTATTTATTATTAATTAAACTAATTTTAAAAAGTTAATTTTAATTAAAAATATTAATAATATTTGTTATAATAATTAAAAAAGCGATTAAAAAAACAAAAATTTAATAATAAAATTAATAACAGCTTTATTTAAAAAATTAAAGCTTTTAAAAGCTTTAAAAGTTAAAATATTAATAATAATAATAATAAAAAAAATATTAATTTTAATATTAAATAATTATTTATATTAACAATATATAAAAGTTTGTTTTTTTAGCTTTTTTTTTATAAGCTTAAAACTAGCTTTTAATTTATTACTTTTTTTAATAATAATAGCCCGCTTAATAATAATAGTTTTATAAAAAGTGTTATTATATATATTATTATTTTTATTATTTTTAATATTTTTAATAGTTTTAATAGCTTTTTTAAACTTTTTTTTATTTTTTAAAAATATTTTATATAATAATATTTTAATTTTTTTATTAGTTAAATTATTAAATTATATAATTATAAAGCTAGATTTTATTTAATTAAGCAAATATATTTAAATATAGCTTAATTAACTTTTGCTTTATAAAATTAATTAAAATAAATAATAAAACAACTTAAACAAAAATATAAGCAATAATAATAACAAAAATAATAATAATAAAAAATAAATAAACATTAAAAATAATATTATTAATGCTTTAAATATTAAATTATTATAATTATTTATAATATTAATAAATAAATAGTTTATAAATTATAAATATATGTTTATAAAGATTTAATAATAATTTAATAGCTTTTATAGTTTTTAAAGTATTAAATATATTTTATAAAGCTTTTTAAAGCATTTAAACGTATTAAACACTAAAAACAAGCTTTAATTCTGCTATTTTTAACACTAAAAACGCTTTATTTGCGATTAAATTAACTATTTATAAGTAAAAAACGCAATTGTTGGTGAAACCCGAAGATTAGGTAAGAGAGTCTATGTTTTTGTAGGTGGGGCGCGACATTTCGATTCGAAACGACAGTACCTACTGCAGTATCCATAGCATATCCACCTACCTATCGAGACCCTTACTCGAGTCGGTTGACGGCTTGACTAGGTACCTGAGCTAATGCGAGATCCCCGAGTCGCATTCCTTATCCTCATAATGAATTGACTTCGCATCTTCGGGAGGCGGGTGCGCTTCTTTTGCCAATTCATTCACGAAGGACTCAGCTCTCTCTACGCTGGCAGCCTCGTTTAGTATTAGCAGGTGATTTTCTCTCGTGATCGCTGGCCACTTAACCACGATGGTGGGGATCTCGCCCGGATCCCAAGATGACATCATTCGAGAACATGCCGACAAGGAGGAGCACCAGCAGCTCGACGATTCCAATGGCCCTGACACCAATACCAATGGCTATGATAACGGCAGAACAGTAACAGAAGATCGCAAACCCGCAACGAACAATGCGCCGTCTCCGGAGTCACAACAGCCAAAGCCAGGCTTCGTCGCGGCCTTCTTGGCTAGATTGGGTCTCGACGCGCCCACCATCATAGCCATGTTGAAGTAGGATACCTGTCATATGTATCGCGCAGTTCTCGGCTGACATGACCGCCGCAGAGGCGCCCTCGCGCCCGTCATAGCATTGGCGATATACCAATCCGATGCCGTGGCCCACGAGTTCTCGACCTTTGGGTATCTCGTGGGCATCGTTGCCGTGCTGTCTCTCAGCGTGCTCCCTCGCGGCAAATTTGTGCAGACACTGATATTCAACCTGTTATTCCTGTGTGTTGGATCCGCCGTCGCCTTGTTGATCCTGTGGTCTGCATTGCAGGCTCGCCTCCACACCCAGACTACACCCGACGACCCGCGTTCTCCTCCCACTTATAACTCCAGCCAGTCCGCCGTGTCTGCTGTATGGCTGTTCGCAAACATATGGATTGTGAATACGCTTCGGGCTAAATATCCAAGCTTAAACGTACCCGTTATTGTCTACTCGATCATGACCAACATCTCGTGCACTTTTAGTCCACAGATCACCAGCAATGCTGCCTTCCAGTCCATAATCAAACGGCTCTTGACCGCTATGTTGACTGGGTTTGCTATCGCCGCCGCCACTTGCCTATTGATTCTGCCCGTCCCCAGCCGCGCCGTATGGGCGGCCCAGCTGAAGGGCGTCATCGGCCTCCTCCAGGGAGTTGTTAAACAAGAGAAAGCATACCTTCAGAGCCTGGAAAAAGAAGACATGTTTGATACCCCTGCCGATATCTGCGCGGCAACTCACTTGAGCGATTCCGAGAATTCTACCGATGGCACAAGCAAAGCGACGCAGAAGAGCAAGCAGACAAAGAAGAACAAGGTGGAGCCCGCACCGAAGTCAACCGCTGAGGCCAAGGCCATCAAGGAAACCATGTTTCACTTGCGGCTACTGACGAGTAAAATGTATGTCGACTTGCCTTTCGCTAAAAGGGATATTGCGTGGGCAAAATTGGCGGCCAAAGACCTGACTACTTTAATGGAATTGTTTCGAGGTGTCGTGATTCCTATCCATGGAATCGGGACAGTGATCGACATCTTCCAGCGGCTCGCCGAGAAACGAGGGTGGATTACCACGTCTGAAACTCCGCTTGAGATTCTCGCCGAGAAGAATGAAGACAAACGCGTCTGGAACGAGGTCATGAAACAACTTCATGAGCCATTCGAGAAGCTCTCGGCTGCCATTGATGAGGGACTACAACATGCCGGAATGCTGTTGGAAATCCTTCCACGCCCCAAGACGCCCAGAGAGAATGGTGGTGACATTGAGTGCAGAGGTGATCTTATTCGACCCGGAGACCCGAACTTCGTAGAAACCCTCAAAAGAAAAATCCAGTCATTCCGTGATATTCGAGGCACAATCCTTCGTGCGTGGGCCAAAGAAAAGGGTCTCATAACGGATGCCTTGTCGCTCGATGAGATCAATGGTATTCCATTTTCTCCAATGGACCCCAGGCACCGTCGAGATCAAGAACAACTCTACGTCTTACTGTACATCGAGACTCTGGTAAGAACCTATCAAACTCCATCCATTTCGTGCCTGGAGAGTGAAGCAATATCACCATCAGCAGCCCGTTTCTCTCAATCCTGTCAATTACGTTGAATATAATTCGCTAGGATTGTACTAACCTTGATACAGATGGAAGCGGCGGGCGAGGGTGTCTTACGAGTGGTTCAATTCGCAGACTCGAAGGTGGCCGATGGTACAATGGCGCGCAAGCGACTCATTGTCCCAAAGCCGAAAGTGCTACGGAAATGGGTCACGAGTATTTTCAGTGAAGAAGACAAGGGCCAAGAGAACAATGCTGACAACATGATGGACTCGGGAATGGCAATTATTTATATGGGCGATAGCCTTGCGACGACGAAGAAAGATCCAGAACATCTACCACCGACAAATCTTTGGCAGCGCTTAGGTAACGCGCTCCGCGCTATCTCGAAATTCTTTTCATCTGAGGAATCTGCCTTCGGGTTTCGCTGTGCTTGCGCCACCCTTACGGTTGGGATCGTTGCATTTCTCGAACAGACGCATGTTTTTTTCCAGGAACAAAGACTTGTCTGGGCTATGGTGTGTATAAAATTCTCCCGTGCCTATTCCCTTACTCCGCTTGTTTCGGACATTCTAGCAAGTTCTGTCATATAAGACTTAGATGTCACGACTGATATGTTTTTATACACGCAGATTATCATCGCCATTGGCATGACACAAAGTTCGTTGTACCCCTGTTGGCTCCTGCCATAGCCCAAGCCCTGTGTGCTGACAATTATGGCCTAGCTTCTGGACAATCAATATTCGGGTTCTTTTGCCGAATTTTCGGGACCCTTGTGGCTGTAGTATTCACACTGATTACTTATTACATTGTGGATGAGAAAGTGCCTGGTATATTCGTCTTCTTGTACTTGTTTCAGGCCATCTCTATCTACTTCCTGCTGAAGTTCCCCCAGTTCACCCCTGCTGTCGTGTTGTGTATGGTAACACAAGGTCAGTCGCAAGTCCCTCTTATTCCCCCTTTTAGTATGTATATCTTAAGAGATGAGTTACCTTAAATAGGTATATCCTACTCTTACTACTCCTACAAACCCCCAAACCCCCAGTCAATCATTACTAGAAGTGAACATTACTAACATTAGTGAAAAGTTCTGGTTATTGGATATGAGCTGCAGGTACTCAAGATCGGTATAGCAATATCGGAATCAACCGGCCAGCCCTACTACCCGTAAGTCATAAACAATATGTTCATGAGGAATCCGATACTCATAATTGTTGAATAGGATCTATGAACTTGCACCGTATCGTCTGGCGATTGTCGCAGGTGGCTGTCTCGTTGCTTTCTTTTGGACTATATTCCCGTCACCTGTAACAGATCGGGCATGGCTGCGTCGTGATCTAGCAGCTACCCTTTACTTACTCGCCAATTATTTTAGTGTTATTAACGCAACACTCAAAAGCAAACTCAAGGGTACAGGCGGTGACCGCAACGTTAAAGGCACGCCTGCTTATAAACTCACAAAGCAGCGCATTCGGCTGTTCGGCAAATTAATGCTGCTTTTGCCCTCATTGAAACAGCATGCCGACTTTCAGCGCTGGGAACCAACGGTTGGCGGCAAATTTCCCCGCGAGTTGTACGAGGACATAATACAACGGGCATCTCGTATCAACTCTTATTTAACACTGTTGTCATATACCATTGGTGGAGGAGGAAAAGGCACTGCAGGCATGACAAAAACGGACTCGCTGGACTGCACGACTATAGATTCTCGATCGACTCTGACGCCAGGAAACCAGGGGCTCGAAGAGGCCAACAGTCATGCGTGGCGTGAGGCGTTAGGCGTCCTGCTTAAAGATATATCGCCCACGCAACATAGCATCATCTGCACTTTGACGTTGCTCTCCAATGCACTCCAGGCAGGGCACTCTATACCGCCTCATCTGAAAGTCCCCCGCCCCTATGAACTCACGCTCCAACTCGAGGCCCTCGACGCAGCTTTCACCTACGACGGGGCCAGCAGCAGCAGCGACGCAAGCATAAAGTCGGCGCGGGATGACCACCCGGGAAAGAATAAGCATGAAATTCACGGCCTACTCGATCCCCGCAATGTAAGTAATTCTCGGAACCATTTTCTTGGGCCAAGATAGTGCCCAAAAGCTTCTGAAACCCTCACAAAACATTGCTCAAAATAGAGATAACTAACTCGAGAGTTACAGATGACCCAGGCCGGTTACGCGGAATTCGCCGTGCTCCAAGTCTGTAGTTTGCTGGTGTGTGATGATCTCGATGGCCTCGTCGAGAGCGTGAGCAAGCTAGTGGGCGTGGTGGATTTCAGCTACTGTATTAGCTCGAGCGGCACGAGCACTACTAGTAGCGGGAGCGCGGCAGCTAGTCTCTTCGGCAATGATTCCGAGGAAAAGGGGAAAGGCAAGGTCGATTAACCGACCACTCTCCTGTTCATGATTCAATTTCCTTTGGAGTGCTTCCATGCACTGGTAATCTGGGTTGATGTTTCAATATCTCTAAGACTTTCAGACCAATATCTAGGGTTTCATGTCAGTTGGGCAAGGAAAAAAATTAGAAAGAACAGATAGTGTTGTTGACCTTTATACCCCATCTCGATGCAGTCGATGTAGACGAATTTAGATAGTAACAGATAACGACGAGACATTCTGATACGCATTGATTGTATATAAAAAGATCGCAGAGTAAATGTCTATTTCCTGATAATGTGTCGAAGGCAAGTTGATAGTAATTACTATTCATTGATCGTCTTATACGTAACGTTCATCTCTCAAGTAGGGTGATTCAAATGGTCATAAAACACTCCAGAGCACATCCACAAGACTTCGTTCGTTTTATTTTTCTCCTTCTATCTTGCAAGAATCCCCGTTTTTGACATTATACGGTGTACATGACACCAGCCATCGCCCCGATCCATAGGGGACCCACGCCTACCAACAGAAACGACGTCCTGTCTCTCGTTACGCGGTGTACGATAGCTTCTCGGGGCCGCTTGTTTCAGTTCTGAGTTCGTCGGACGAACCCGTCGGTCGGATTGGATCTGCTATCTCTCATCCATCCTTCGCTATCCAAACAGCGTGACGAATCGACGGCATGATCTTAATCACCCACCAAGAACGAAGTGGCAATTCCACATGGCTCGAATCTCATCCGAACAAGATTCATCTCGCTCTAACCATCTTTACAACATGGATGTGGTCACCTACCGTGACCGCACTGGGCACAATCCATAAACATCGTCCGCTTTGAATGTTCGTTCCCCCATCTTCCGCCCTACAACCTCACCTTTGAAGTGGCAGGGGGCGATGGTTCTGAAATACCATAAATAACAACTAGTTTCATAAACAAGCTGCAGGTTCTTGCGGCCTCCGTTTTCCCAGCTCACTTGAGTTTCAGCACGGAATGATCGACCCTTTGAGGAAGGATACTTACTCATCATCCCATATATGGTGAGTCGTTGACTTGTTTTAAAAACATAATATCGTGTAACCATACCCATTCGCCTAGTTCCGATTCCCCAAATTGATAAATATTGCAAGTATCCGGTGCTGTATCAAATAAACAATGCAGGGCGTAACAGACACGGTAAACGATGCATTCCAACGCTGCGAATGAAGTTGTAAGGAAGAGAAAGTTTTTTGATCGTGAGAGCCAGCCGTGGTGGTATCATAGTATAAAAAAGTTGCTTTATCTCACATGGAGCCGTTCCGTGACTTGACGATCAAAAAAGAGCCGCCGTTAGTTATGTACTCTGTCAATAGACAGGCGTGTGCCGGGGAGCACCAAGAGCCGGCCAGTTAAAACCGGGCCATGTATTTCAGTGGATCAGTGAGCGGAGCGTCTGGCTACGCCTTGGTGAAGGCTGCGTTGTGCGGTATCACCTCGGGCTTGGGCCCGATAACAGTATATTTCACTGCTTTTCCCTCTCATCGGGGCCAGTCCTTGAGGCATAATCGCAGCGAAACGGTGCGCATGAGAAGGGGTAGGGTCTCTCAGAAAGATCTGTTTCGCCCAACTCACTCACTGCTGGCCAGCACTGACTTCTCGGCCCGAGTTCGGCTTATCATAGCGTGGGTCTCGAGGCAGCGCGCCATGAGGTTGAGAACTCGGGTGATATTAGCATTACTCGACAGAAGAAGGCCGGTCAAACTCACCTGGCCATACGGCCGACTTGTCCAGCATACAGGCCGTGACGCGCAGAATTTTGGAAGCATACCCACCCATTGCATCCAGCTGTAACTGGGAATCAAAGCTACCGTTGATGGTACCATTCACCAAATCAATGCCCATCTTCATCTCAGCACTTGCTAAGAGCTCTTGGATTTTGAGGATGAGTTTCATATCCTCCTCCTCCAGAAGCACAACGGCAGGAACCCCGGTCAAATCGACGTCATCCTTCCCGAGTATGCCCAAGTATCTGCCTACACGATCTTGAAGGGTTGAAATCCACTCTGCAAGAACCTGCGCACAATCAAACGAACACATGGCAGACTGCACTGGAAGCTCTCGGCTGGTAAGTTCAGCAAATGTCACTCCGAACTTGTCGGACATGGAGAGTGAATCAGCGGCGTAGAAAGCAGCCCTGCGCAGATGTTTCTCACGACGTGAGATAACTCGGCTAGAACCGGGCGATTGTGACTGCGGCTGAGTGGACAAAGCAGAGGGGAACTTGGCAGCGGAAAATTCAGGTGAGGAAGACTGTGTAGGTGGCGAGTCGACAAAAACAGAACTGGTGGCCGATGCATCCGAGGGATCCGTAATCGATTCCGTGTTAGATGCGGGTGAATGTTCAGCATGCTGGATGATTTCAGTCCCACGGGACAGCTCCTCGACCAAGCCCTCCCAGTCACGTTGCCAAAACTTTTCTTTCGTCCGTGACATATTGACAAAAAGACGCACATAGGCTAGATCGAGTAGAGGAATGGCATCGGCTGACAATGGACCCATGCCGAAGGGGTTTGGTCTTTCCATGCTGTGGTGCGGGTTGCTGGCCCAGGCAGATTGCCACGCCTTCAGTGCCGGCTCGATATGGCGATGCATCTTCTCAGTCTCTTCGTTCGTCCAGACTTTGTTGTGGTGACGCTGCCGTGTTTCCCAGATATAGTTATGCAAAGCATTAATGAGAACCAGACAGCCGAGAGTGCTTGGTTTCAGCTCACTCCTCGGAATATCGTGCATGCTCATGAGCGATCCAAATGTTTGATGATTATTACTGAAAGCAAGTTTCTGCTGCTTCTCGTTACTGAGAAGCAACTCGCCCAGTGCTTCATGGAGTGTCATCCGGTTGTGATTGGCGGCCCGAGCACCGCCTTTGAGTTGGAACGCCGCCGAACTCTCCGCAGCGAAAAACTCTTCATCACAGGGCAGATCAAGCAGAATTTCCGAATTGGTCAGGGCTGGAGCATGATTGTAGGCAGCGACCAATAGGCTAGAGAGAATGAAGATAACGTAGAGTGTTCTCTTGCGTTCCTCCATGGTCTTCCATCGCAGCCATTCTGCTTGCTCTTCCGTCTCAGACTTTACCCCACCGTTCCAGTTTCCCTCGGCATCGTTAACTTGGACCTCTCGGATCTCAGCTGAATCCAGCTGAAGCGGTCGGAGCAATCCAGCTGCCTGAGCAAGGCTGACCAACGCTGCGGAATGAGTAGAGGCAATGTCATTGGCAACCTTGTCGCCACAGTTGTGGCCATAGACAACATTCAGTAGCATGGCCTGAACAAGCCATAGCGGTGTATGAGCAGGGGCATCAGAGCTCTGCGTACCCTGCGTGCCCTGTGTGCCCTGTGTGCCCTGGTCAGATGCTGGTGTTCGTCGAAAGTCGAAATCAGCCTTGCGCATATCAGCTTTTCGCCGTTCCTCCAGATATAGTTGAATCATCTTTTTAGCCATTTCGAACAGTTCTCGGGATTGAGGTCGCTCGAGCTCGTACAAAGCACCGATAGCAGCCATGGACAAGATCAGACACCCACTGCCACCCACTGCGGTGCCAGGTCGCCCACTTATAGCGGGCGGCATATCGAAAGACAAAGTAGGTATGTGCAGGAATGGCAAATGAGGATGGCAATATCGAAGATAACTACCAACATATCGCTGTAGGTCCGAGGTACTTGGTAAATTTTTAGCGAATTCCGGTAAGTTATCCTGGCTGGGCTGAACTTGGGGAGACATGGGTGAATTCGGTGAAGGGAAGGAATATTTACGACCACCACTCACAGCCGCACACTGAGAGAGAGCGTTAATGATGGCGCTTCTGGTAGCATCGGTGATTGTTGCCACGGGTGAATGAGATTGGTGGCCTCCACCCACAGAAGTAGGAGTTTCGGGTCCCTGTCCAAAATGGAGTGCCTGGTTCATATTTTGTGCCGTCAGGCCTGGCATAAGCGAAGGGCTCAGAGAGCTCATGGAAGGTGGTGGCGTAGAGAAGTAAACGTCGCTCATGGTTTTCTGGGCTGGAGGCTGGGGTGAGACAGGAGCACCGTTCAACAAATCAGGGAAGACACCACTGCTCATATCCAGAGAAAATGGATTGCCAACTTGTGGCGGCCCCATGAGGCTGGGCTGCCAGATAGAACTAGTGGCGGCCGGCATGGTGGTATTGTTGGAGCCATCAAGCATCACGTCACTGATGCCACTCTGACTGGTTGTACTCATTGCAGAGGGTGATGAGCCATCGACAGCATTCTCATGCTGATTATTACTGAAGGACATGTTCTGCTCGAACCCAGTGAGCCAGTCGAAGCTATCTTCGACATGCTGGCTAGTGGACATGTCCGACATACCATTGCCAAACGGAGAAGTCGGGTCCAGCGACATGGAGTGAGGGGATTCGGTATAGTGGAGCGCGTTCGGGTTTATGGTCGAGCCCGGTTGGCCGAAGAAGAGGTTTTCGAAGTCCAAGTCAGGCTGGAACGGCAACGGAGGAGCTGTGCGCAAGCCGGCATTACTGAAGTCCATAGTATGCATGCCATGGGTCTCAAGCTTGGGCAGGCCGTGGCCCATGCCGCGGTGACCCATGACAGCAGACATGCCCGCATACGGGTGATCGATATGCTGGATAGGAAGGCCGACAAGACTCTGATGACGACTATGGTGAGCAGCAGCCATGTGCGGGCCCCGACCAACGGAAGCATTGGCGGCCGCGATCATCTGCACATGGTTCGGGTCGACGTGGCTGATGGTGTTGGCCCGCGGTCGCATAGGACCGTTGCCGGAACTAGCGGCGGCGGCGGCAGCGGCAGCAGCAGCATTAGCATTGGCGCTGGCAACGCTGTTCTTTCGGGCACGGCTCTGAGCGGTTGCGGTGCTGCTGGTGCTCTCCCGTCGGTTCCGTGGGCGCGACGAGGGCGTCGTCGACTGGTGAAGCTTCTGCTGGTGGCGCAGCAGCAAGTCCCGACGAGCAAAGCACCTCGTGCATTCCGGACACTCGAAGGGCTTCTCCTTGGTGTGAGAGCGTTCATGGCGCTTCAGATGTTCGAGACGTGCGAAGGAGCGCTGACAGGTAGCACAAACATGAGGACGCGGCTTGTCGGTCTTGGGCGGCGGGAACGGAGCGGGCGCAGAGGCAGGTGTGGGAGCTTTGGCGGTCGTGTTCACGGTGATGGTGGACGCTGGAGCATTGGCAGTCATTGTCAGTAATCACCACGAACAGGGATTGCGGGAATTCCATGCGTCGCGGACTCTCCGGACAGACGGTCGTGGACTATAGCAGGAGGGGAGTAATAGGGCAGACAGCAGGTGATGTCGATAGATGGCGAGAGTGGGTGAGTGAATCAGTGAGTGGTTGATTGATTGAGTGATTGACTGAGCGATTGAGGAGGGGAGCTGAGATGGTGGGATGGAGGGGCAGGAGGGGGGGGGCACAGTCCCAATCTCCCATTCTCTTTCGCAGTGGGTGGGCATACCAGAGTCATCGTTGCTAGCGTTGGTCGCGGGCGCTGAGGCGACGGGCGGCGACGAATTAGAGGTGGACATGACGGTGGGTTTCGCACGAAGAGGCCGGAGAAAGGGGACGGAGGACAGAGAGGAGAGGAGGGTATTCCAACGGCGAGGAACCGTGGACTCTGTGGTGGAAAGACGAGGTCTGTCGATGCTCCAAGCACAGAAAGCGATTGACGATAGGTATTGTAGCAGCCAAACCGTTCCGAGGTAGAGCAATGATTGGAAATCCAGCCAAGTAGGTAAGGTAGGTAGGTAGGTAGATACTTGGTAGTGGTTGGTTTTAGTGATGAATGGCACAGCACAGGCGGCTACCTCAAGGGGTGTGTGCGTGTGCGTGTGCGTGTGCAAGTGCTTGTCGGCTCTCTCAATACAGTACGTATGTCGGCCCGGTAGATGGACAAGCTAAGCCATAAGGTAGTAGACCGGTTACAGCGCAGAGTTCAAGAAGCACTTCAGCGTTCAGTGTTCCGGGGAGCTGAGTTTAGGCCATTCACTACGTCAGTTGCAGAGGACCATAGGTAAAACGGAGAGCTACCTTCTACCTCTGTTAGGTATGAATCCGCCGGCGATAAGGTCACAATTCAGAGGCGTGGGAGGTACGAGGTGGAAGGTGGGAGGTGGGATGTGGGAGCTAGAGGTGTGTGGTGTGTGGTGGGGAGCTTCAAGAGGTGGGTAGGTAGGTAGGTTACAGTAGCAAGCAACATTGGGAGACCTCGGAACGGATCAGATGGAGGGGCAGGCCTGGCGACATCGAGGTAAGGGCAGCCTTGTTAGCTACCTAGGTTAGGTAGTTGCGTTGCACAATAACTTCATTCGGTGCAATTGGTGATGATGCAGGTGTGGTGGGCCTATGCACCAGTGGATCTACAGTATATATCATCCATTCCTTCGTTTATTTATTCATTCATTCATTCATCCGTCCATTTATTCATCTTTTTCGCCTCTCCTTCCCACCATCAATTCAGTGACTGCACATAAGCGTACAGGATTGGAATTGGATAGGAACAGGAGTTTGTTTCACCAGGGGTTTGAAAGAGCCCATGCCTCGAGTTTCACGTTAAGAGGCTACTAATTATACGCGGTGTCTAAGATAAGGTACGACGACCGTTTATCCCGGCGGCCGCCCTTGACCATACTATCACACATAAAAACGCACATTTTCTCCATTAATGCCGTAGCAATAAGTTTGAATTATAAACTCCAAAGCCTATCGCGATAATCAGCAGGTAGATAGCAGGTGCACATGCAGTCGAGCCGAGCCAAGTGCACAGCGATATAACTATACCTACGTATCAGTCCGTTTAATAACAAGGCCTCTCCCATTCGGGGCTGGTTGCTGTTCCAGGATACGATCAGCAATAACCCAATTCACAGGGGTTGCAGAATACGGTAGAAGAGACACGGAGCGAGCCTGGCTGAAAATGTTTTGAGAACCGGTTTAAATTCAGCATCAACTTCATACCTCATTACCTCTGTAGCAGTCAACACCAAGAGACAATGCTTGAACGCCAGTTGAAGATTGAAGAAAAATACGTATCAATCCATGTCCCCTGCCCACAGCCGCTCCTCTATGTACTAAAGCAGCTATAGTGTACATACGTCTAGCGAGTTGCGTACGTAGTATGTTCACTACTTAGGTAGACCGGCAGATAGTAGTTTGATATCAGACAGCAGCAAAAGTCCCCTTGGATTCTTGCCGCATTGGATCCCTGGGCGAGCCTTATCTCGGTCAGGAAGCGTCATCCCACACCCGGATTGCATAACGACGACAGTCTATCTCAGATATTGTCCATATTGTATTGTATAAGTTAGGACTTTATTGCATTGAGAGATAGAGTGATGGTACTGCAAACGCCTGTACTTGTGCCTTCTTCGTTGGCTCTGGGTATACTGGACCTTAGCTATGTCAGGGGTTAAGATTCACCAAACAAGTCGCTTTGGTCCAGGGTCCAGGAAGCTTTACGTGATTCCAGTGGTCAACTTCCACCAGTCATCCATGTCCAGCTCCACAATCGAGAGTGGATATACGGTCACAAGATGCGTAGCCCTTGGAGTACAAGAGACCGGAAGGCTAAGTACCCTCTCCTAACCACCTTGGCTTCATCACGCAGCTTTTATTTAACGTTGCATTGCTCTAGACGAGTGGTAGCCGATTCGTACAGTACGACTATTATGACAGTTTCTACAAGTGCGTGCTGCGCTCTAGTTCTCTCCTGATCTTGATATTGAGCGGCATCGCTAGTGCCCGTCTCGGGTATTACTAAATAGTAAATGCTACTACTATGCGAGTCTACATCCTATCTTCACGATTTTAATTCACCTCGTCATCAATACACAGCATCCATGCACATATATACATACATACATATACATAATTCCAGGAGAACGGCATGCGATAACAACGATGCCCTACATCAAAGGGTTTTCACAATACAAATGGAGTTTTTACGCTAGTTTCTGTCTTGCCAACCTCACATCCTTTCCATCTGTATTACCTATCTAAGAGCAGAACGACCAGCCTCATCTGCATGCATAATTCTATAAAAAACCGAACCGTGTAAGATTTCTACGAGCGTTGTGACGAGTCAAGCAATGCAATCCCGATCCAAGATTAGTTCAAAGAGCACGTAGCCGCATTGATAGCCCATGTCAGCTTATCGGATATATTTCAAGATATAATGCCCTCACCCGCTCAGTTGCAGCTACGAGCAAACCAGTTAGTACTGCGTACATATGAAGATGGACTACGGGCACATTACCTTTACAGACCTTGTCCCATCCAGGCTAGTATCTGCATAAGGCCGCTTTGCCTGGCAGTGTCGCTACGTTGACTCACACTTCGATGCGGCCTGCATCATGTACGTTTTGGATAGCGGGCGAGCTGATTGACTGAACCCGACGAAGACTCCACTACCGCGCATGGCATGGCGTATGGCAGAGCATGGGACGGAATGGTATCAGAAATGAACAACATACGATCTGTACCATCAGCTTGGGGGCGTGCTGCGATTCGGGAAAGTCGGTTTCTTGCCCTCAGATGTCCTCGATATCGCTTGTAACGACTTGGACGGCTCGCCGTTATTACATGGATATAAGTATCCTACATCGGGTCTGCTCCGTGCGCCAGAGCCTTGGGTTATCAGCATCCCGCGGCTACCGGCTGTGGGTCGACAGAGTCGTATCGTGGCGTAAGACGTTCTGACAATGCACAATCTAGAATATCCGCCTCCATCTGAATTCATCTAATTTAGCGGGGCCTTCTCCGAATTTCAGGGCACAAGATCATGAAACGACAACACCTCGAAGGTTGAATTTCTGTGGCTTTACTGCCCTGATTATAGGTTTAAGGCTATGCAAGTAGATAACACAAACTTGCAGTTCTTAGTTTCCAGCATTATGCTTAAGCCTGAGCTGCTTCCGGACTGAACAGCTTTTGGCCCTTTTGGGACATTCTCGTCGTTCAAGTCGGCGTCACTCTATTTCTATTTTTGACAACCAAGCTAACGTAGGGGACCAACGAGCACATCAACTCAATACACCGGCGGTACTGGCAAATGAAGTCTAGTTGCCTATTCAGAGTGAATCTGCTCGAGGGTATCCAGCGACTACTGCATCACATGCAGGCTGCGAGGCACCGTCGTGTTTCCAGCTCCACCAAGCGGCGACACGTGCGGGTCATACTGGATACTCGATACACCAGACGCCCAACACGCCAATTACTTACGGGATTTAGGGAGATACGAGCGATTAAAATTTTCCATTGTACGCATTTTCGTCCCTTGATCTGGCTGCTTTGGAATACTTATGTCTTTTGGGGTCCGGCAAATGCTTGGCAATGCTCTTAGCTGATTCCTAACGCGAGGGACTGGAAGGCCTCATGGCGCCCGAGATGCCAAGCAAACTTCAGCCATAGCGCTTAAGAGAAGAGTTTCTCCTTTCCTTAAATGTGCACGTCATCATGAGTGCGGAGTAATATCTTCTTACTTTATGCCATTGTTTGGACTACCCTCCGACAAATATCTGATATCGAAGTTCCGATGAAAACACTCACGAAACGCCATCAAGCATGCAGGAAGCTCGTTGGCTCGGAGCTGGAGCATACTATGTACTAATAAGGCCAATGGTTTGCCTTGCAGTACGAAGTACTACCTACCTAGATTTACACCTTTCACATCAAGGGTTCATGGGTGGGTTGGTTATTGGCGGCTTAAGCGTCTTGTTAAGCCGCTGCTCGGCATAATACGTAATAACCTGCGCATCGGTGAACGGAAACTAAAGAGACGCACCACGACGTAATACTGCTTATGTGACGGAAAAACGACGCCGTTAATCCATCCTGAACTAACGGCATTTATCAATGGTACGTCCTGAACTTCTTGCGTAAGTACTGGCGTTAATAGGTAACCTATTGACCGAATCATAAAAAGCATCGGAAACGCCATCGTAATACTGCAGCATCTCTTATCAGATCACTTGTTTAAGTACCTAGTGCAGACACTACCAATGCCAATGTCGTCGATAGCTACCTAGGCAGATAAGCCAGCCGCCTGGCTTGGGCTCGGTTATACGTATTGCGTATTGTTGCCAGATTTGCCGGTCATATTCTATAGCCGAAGGCCAATCGGAAATTCCATTGCCTGCGAAATACTATTGACAAGCATTTAAGTAATACCTGACTGAGGCTGCTTCCAAGGACCTCAAGGCTTTCTCCAAATTTCCCCAACACGATTTGATCTCTTGCTCCCTTGACCTCGATATTGGCCATACTTTATGAACCAACAACCATTTGACAGCAAAGGTGTTCTATACATATTTCCTAGAAGTTGTGCCTTACCCATTGCAGGGCACAAGCGCTAGAGGACGGTTCCGCTCCTAGGGAGGGCTACGGATAGACGGTCAAGAGTATGACATCTCCGAGGTCATGTGAGTATTTGCGACAAGGAATAACCCTTGAAGCCATGCTCGTTATCCACACGCTGTCTCTACTATTGGCTCAATGTTCTCAGCCAAAATATATGGGCAATCTCTGGCCCCTCGTATACATTTAATCTCTTCACAAGTTACACAGAATGTGACAGCAGCTGATACATTGGGCGAGCCCACAAGAGGAATCTTCTTTCCAACGGCCAATTGATCCTAACTGACCGCTACCTCATTCGCTCACCCCGTTGCTTCGAGTCTGTTCGGGCTTAGTGCTTGCGTCACTTACCACTTCGTCGATCACGTTTGCCAGTTGTGTTTCGCGGTTCTATCTTATTAACACGTATTTAGGAAAACTCTGAAAGATGTAGACGGAGAGGATTTCTCCAGTATTATTGCATCCTCTACGAGAAAGACTTTAGTTACTCTCGAGCCATTACTAATGTAATAACGAGATCGAACGTGCCTAGGTAAGCCCTATCCGGATCCCATATCATGAGTATATCCCTGTTACCCCAGACTTTGCACACACCATTTCGTGAAAACCAACATGCCTACCTTGATAGGGCTAGCACGTCGTGGCATACCAAATTCGAAGAACAGCAGCGGCTTGCCCTCCTGGGCCATCATCTTTAGGATTCCCGTTCCCCATACCGGCTATCCAATCATCGTTCTCGTAGTTTTAGAGAACATCGATCTCAGTAGGTAGTCCCTGCAGCCTAGAACAAGCAATCGCAGCACCGTTTCCATATTCATAATGGTGTCAATATGCTGTTTGGATTATTGTGAAGATTAGAGTCAGCCTCAGGTTCATAGATTGAGTATCATTATTTAACGCAGATTGCTACGTTAGTAAATAGTCCTCGGCTCCCCTTTACCAGCCACCTGGTCCCCGTTGAGCGCGGGCCGGTTTCATCACACCGTTGATGCATACACTACCGAAGATATGACGCTCGCAGTGCAAAAGGGGGTGAAAAGCATACAACGAAAGAGAAGCCTATAGCCTTCTCTGGTAATCCGCCGATGGAATATCCTCGAACACCATCTAGTGCATAAATCTTACAACAGAACTATACGTATGTGCGGAAGAGGTCGTCCATGTTCCTCTACAGCGCGCATCCAGAACTTCTGATCGGCATTCTGCAGATGCCGTGGCATTGAACCGGCCGTTGGGACGTTCGCTGCAGTGCCATTCGACATACCGGGATTGCCGTCACACCTATGTGACGCACAGGGCGTCTTTGCCGTGCCACAGTATGATGTGTTCGGGTCGTTCTTGTTGTCCAATGCTGGGAAATCGGAAAGCCAAGTGTGTCGCATTGCAGCGCGGAACACATCAAGCAAGCCAACCCAGCAAAAGAAACAGCAATCCGCCGTCATAGGACACCCGTCGGGTTGCAGTGCGAGTCCAAACTCGCCTTCCGGCATAATCCAAAGCACGTCGCTCGTCGAAAAGCAGTAAGTAGCCCCTGTATAGCAACCAGGCATTCCCTTAATCGCATTGATAGAGTTCCCCACTGTATCCAGTAGTAACCTTCAAATCTGCTAGCGAAGTAGTATCTGTACACCATCGTCAACCCTCTAGAAACAAGCGACCCAGCCGCATTCGAGCCCTCCTGTAGGTTAGCCAGGGATACATGTGCCGAATCTCAGATGTCAGGTATGAATATCCTAGACTACTAGACCATTTGTCTTACACCTCAACCTACCACCCTTTATACCCCAAAGTTCACAGAGTCACAACAGAAGACATGCAGTGCGCGAACCCGGAAGCCTAGAGTTGCTGCCGTAGATATCAGGAAGATGAACAAAGCCAAATCGTTGTACAGTAGCAGCCGAACTACAGTAGCCTGAAAGACCCCTGCGTCCCAATGGGCACTTATTTGTTACCTTCTTTTGGACACTTGCAGGATTGATCGTAGGAAACCCCCACTCACACTTCTTATAGACACTTTTTGGAGCGTGCCAGATGCATGGTTGACTGCGTCAACTGAACTGTCGAACATTCCCACCCCAACGAACTTGAAAGTTAGTCGCATTACATATATATCAGAGTAACCGCATCATGAAGAAAGATATAGAAAGGGAGTGTCCGCCAATCGCCACCTACATAGATCCGTCGGATAATCCACCAGCAGATCTGCGCATACGAACGAATCCCAAAATATACTTCCCTCTATCCATGGTGTCCATGAGATGCATACATCACGAACATATTATGGTAGGTCCACTCAATCCAGAAGCCCGACTTTCGCCGCTGTCGATCCACTCCTCGATGAGTTAACAACCCTCAACCAAGCCCTACTGTACTGTAGTCTTTTTAACCATCAGGACGCCCAGATGTTAGGCTCAGATTAGGCTTATCGTCGGCCCGCCTCTCGGTAATAGTTATAGCGAGAATATCCGCCTAGCTTCAATGCTCTCACCAATAAAACGTAACAAACTACTCAGTGTGTCAACGGTGGGGTCAAGAGATCTTTTCGTGCATAGTTATTATCTCCGACATCGATGACAGGCAGGAGTGGCAATATCTCTCACACCCACGAGTTCGTGTGAGAGAAAAGGACAGCCCGCTTCAATGCAGAGGTACGTCGTTTTTCGCCGCTCGAATTTTTCCAGAACAATGCGCGATGACGCTCCCCCCTACACATCTCGGAATATCCCGCTGATATTGGCTGAATTGGGCGGCGATCTCTCAGAAATTTGCTTGCGCTGAGTTATACCATGAAGTTTAACTATATCTCGTCACAGCCTATCCAAGATAAGTACTCCCCAAATACAGTAATTTTCGTTATACGGCTGCTCGCGTATGACAGAGTGACTAGCGGGATTTCCATTTTGAGACTGTTGGTGACCTATCAACGTGTACGAACAGAACATTTGCTTGTGGAGGTTTTGTCCTGCCTCGTGCCTGTGCCGACTCTCTGTCAGGAATAAGGCCTAGTACACGTGGATGGCGTCTCTCACCTGCATAGAAATGTTTTCGCGACGAGATTTAAATTGGTTTTTATTTTAACTGCGAAGCAAGCTCTCTCTTCCACGAATCGACGTATTAACTAGAATTAGTCCTTAGATAGTAAATGTTGAGATGGTGAAATCTCAATAGGTCCTTTCCATCATTAGACCGGTGTCAATCTTACTCCCATCACCCCCTGAGAATTTCATAGCTTCACTACTAACGGTGTCATAGCCACCGAGTAGGTAGACGCCAAATGGAATTCCCATCCATGAAAGACGTTCTCTCGTCCTATAAAGTTCTTGTGCGAATATCCAATCTGCCGTCGTTCTTCTCACCTGCGAATAGTTTGGCTAGCAGCTCTCCTTTTCGCGGTCCGAGTCCTCCAGCGTGATCTCCGAAGGCCAACACTCGGCAAGGCAAAAGCATTCGATAGTCTGTTCGTCGTGACTCGCTGAGCTCGCCAGTCTTAGCGCTTGGGTAACGCAGCCAGGCTGGGAAATGGCCGCCTTGTTTATTCGAAAGCTGACCCGAGTGTCGTGTAAGTTCTCGTAGACTTGCGTACAAGAGAAATTATCGAGATTCGTCCTGCATTGTGTTTGGATATAGCTCAAGACTCCGATCGCGCAATTGCTTGAAGATCCATCGTTGCCCCAGCCCGCCATCTCGATCGTGTACTCATTGTAGACCCCTTTGTCATCCACATACCCGTAGAACTCGCACGTACTGGAGTCTAAGCGGCGGGATAAGGTAGGCCGTCGATTTATCGATAAAGTACGCATACCTTGCATCGTCCCAAAGATTATGAGGGCTATCAAGGCGTCAGGCCGCATATCTTCGAGGTAGGAGGTACTGTTGATCAGGTATGAGTTTAGAATGGTTAAAAGCTGCCTCCTACGCAGGTCCAACGTCTCCGTACTGATAATAGAACAAGACCGCGCTTCCTAGCAGCTCGAAAGACGAGTCACAAAACGCCGTTGTATCAGTTACGTCGTGGGATATACCTAAAGATAGCTGATCTGAGAATAGCTCTGGTTCATCGAAGCGTGCGTCCCGATGCATCCTCCCGATGGGAACCCGCGTTAGCGCACGTATTCGGTCCTCAAAAGAGACAGGTGTCACTCTCCTCACGGACAGGAATCACGTCCCTCGAATTAGTGTGTTGAAATAGTGATATGCTCCTCGATAATAAAACGCCATAATTACACTCTTTGAAAGGTTGGAGTATTCTCTCGTCTTGCGGCTGCACATATTGGATAGTAGATGAAACTACGCAGAAAGTTCCTACTCAAGGTAATATCATTGCTCTCGGATCTTGATCCGACGCCATGCAGTTAGGCGGTACGATTGCAACTTTTGGTAGATTCACCTTACATGTCTAGAAGTCGTACAGACCTCGTCCTACGCGCTCCTATGTTTACTAAAGCTGAGTGTGGAAGTGTGATTCTTAATATTACCCACAGCCCGCCATGTCACATAGAGGGACCTCTCCCGAGCTACTAGTCGCGGCGATGGTAAGTGTGGTGAATGTCGTAAACGCTTAGTGACCGGAACGACATCCACAACATGAACTTCGTAACCGCGGACGTGGCTGTGTACCGGTCGTACAGAAGTAATTTCCCTCCCCAGCCATTCCATTGATATCTCCTAGAGCAGTAATACATGTGTCGGGAAAATAAATCGTGGGCTATAGCGGTCTAGATTCAAGTAGTCTTGTACCCTAATACAATTAAATGGACTCAGTACATATAATGGGGACATATCCGGCTGTAAAACAAATACAGAAGCGACTGACAACAGTTCCCCATACGATCAGAAACAATTCTACTTTGTGCTTGATATATGCTGGAGCTTCTAAGTTCATGCTATGCGGTCCTAAGGGTGAAAGTAGTCTATGAGGCCACAGACAGTATGAGACACTAGAGCTGTGAGTAGGGCATGCATTCAGGAATTAGATTCCCCCCATTCTCTAGCTGAAGGAAATAGTCGCTTGCTCTAGTAGACGATAGTCGGCTTCGACTAGCGTGTGTTCATTTTGTGAGAAATAGTATAGGTCCGAGTGTCACAGCATGTGCTGTGCAGGCCACGAAATACCCGATCGCGTGTACAATGAGGTTTTTGTACCGCTATCCGCATGCTGAGTACTGAATCTGAAACTCAAATAGCTTCCATCGCGACACTATGAGTATTGCAGTGAAATGGTCCATCATTTCTGATAACCTAATAGTATTTTAGTTGCCTAATACATTACTTTGCTCAAATATTATACTGAGACCCATTGAAGATGTTGTCGACTGGTATGAATTATACTCCCCTTTTGGGCCCTACGACTCTGATTGCTACGAGATGGACTGCATGCTTCATGGTGAAAGAGCCAACCATTATAGGCGCTTCAAAAGATATAGCTGCGTCATGCCCTTTTCTTCGATGCCCAAGAAGTTTATCGCACATGCTATGATGTGAGCGGGGTGGTCGTGGATAGAAGCAAGGAGTACAAATGCATAGCAGTGGGACAGGAAAGGTGCTCGCGGGCATTCTGGGACTTGTATCACTCGTACTTCGGGAACTGTTGCTGCGCGAAAGTCTGGATACCTTGATTGCCAATACTAGTTATAGTCATCGTTAGAGAGCTCAGGGGCTAGATTTATTTCCGTGGTTAGTTTCACGTTTAACCTAGTTAGTCGTACCTTGTCCTTCACCAAGCAGAAGCAAGACAACAGACAGCGCGTTTTGTTTGTCTTTGGAAGGCTTCTTTCTGACATATGTCTCCAGAAAGCTCAATTTCTGTTTCGAAATTTATTATCTATCAGCTGTTTCTCTGAATACTTGGGATCTTTCAAAAATTGAAAACGAGTTTCTAGGAAACTTATCATTGCGAGCTTAGGGTTGGCAAATAATTGTTTTCAACGGGCTCACATCTAGCAAAATTGTCTTCTGGAAAGGTTGCATTCTTGGTTTCGCTTTGAATTTCTTAAAATCCATTGACGAAAAAGTCTCGGCCGATTTCTTCGCATGAGACTTCTCGCAAAATTGGACCTGGATTGGATGTTGTTCATATTCTCGTAACAAGGGCTCGAGGCCAAAGACATCAAATCATAATGACCCAGGATTTCAAAAGGTCTATAAAGAATTAATTTTTCTCTATAGCAAGGCGGCAACCTAAGATCTAAATATGGGATGCATAACTTCTAGGAAGTCAAGGCAATTCAGGATCTCGGAGGAGTCCAAGCCCCTGATTGTTCTTGCAGAACTCTAATTTACAGCATCAGAAAGAGAAGATATCATCCTTGGGCTTGCTTTGTATTCCATATTCTGAATACTGTATTGCTCGCTTATGGGTATGTATCTTCACGCTTTAATGTACCTTTTGCTCCGTTGTTATCGTCATCGCGATTATGTACAAACTTATTCTGAATTTTCTCGCCCTCCCTCGGAGATCACGACTTTACGCCATTAGATTGCCTCACTAAATCCTGTTCAGTCACCGACCTACTGAGAACCCCAGGAGTCACGCCACCGCTTCCCGAGTTGGGAGTCGTGACGTCGTCGAAACTAATGCCCTCGCGGCCCAGGCGGGCAACGAGCTTCGTGTTCAACGCCTGGAGCTTCCTGACCTGCTCGGCTAAGATCTCAATTTCCTTGCGAGCGATATCTCTCTCGGCGCGCGTCTTGTCAAGCTCGAGGGCCAAGTTGGCTTTCTGCTCACGCTCCGCCTGCTTGCGCCGGCGATCCTCGGCCTTCTTCTCCTCGCTGGCCCGCTTGGCCTCAAGCTTGCGGCGCTCGCGCTGGTATTTCTCCTCATGCTTTGCGATCTCGCGCTCATGCTTCTCCTGCAACTTCTGCAGGGCCAACTGATCGCGTTGCGCGTCGTCGTTCTTCTTGGTTAGTGCGCGCTCTTCCGCGCGCCGCAGCTTCTCTTCTGTCTTCCGTCGCCGCTCCTCCAGCTTCTTAAGCTCTTTGTCGAGCTGCGGAGAACGCACTGAAGTGGATTCGGATGAATGTAAGGAATCTCCACCGGCACCGGTGCTTATGGATGGGGTTGGTTCTTCGCCTTCGGCTACCTTCGCAGCTAGTTCAGCGTCTGCTGTAGGGTCGAGACTGTGGAAACTGTGGATAGATGAAGAATCATCTTGCAGGTCAGGTGACGAGATCTCGGACTCGCTCTCACTTGCATTTTCTCCTGATGGCCCAAGTAATCGGGAAGCTGCTGCCGAAGCCACCATTCCAAGGGCACCAGATATCATCCCGTAAACACCTCCGGCTCCTGGTGATTCCGGAAAATCTGGCTCGTCAATTGCAGAGCGCGATAGTACCTTGGGACCAGTAGATGGCGTTGAAATAGATTTTAACGGGGCACCGGCTCTGCTGGCAGTCGAGGCTACGCTTTCTTTTGGTTCAACTGTAGTTTCTATAGATTCGAAATTGCTATCGAGAAGTTTTTCGAATTTCTCGGATGATATCCACTGGAAGAATTTACCTGCATCGGTTGCTATTCCCTCTGGCGTCTTTTTCTCGATGATGAAGCGAGGCACACTGCCACCGGGGTCACTACGAGTAATCATCAGCCATTCGATGATAGAGTCGACTTCATCCTGATTGTCTTCTCCATCGAGTTTCAACCCATCGCCTTGGCCATTGCTTGGGGAAGTAGACGCAGCGGAATCTTCACCAATACTATTAATGCCGCTTTTCGTTGAAGGGTTTTGGCTTTCCGTATCTGTTGACGGCTGTGTCTCTTGCACCTTGATTTCACGAATAAACTCGACAGACTCGTAGTAACCCCGAATAAAGCCTTGACGTTGAGGGCACTCGGGATGGACGCACGGCCTTGACACAAGCATAAAGGATCTCGGCCCACTAGTTCCATTTGTCGTGTCGGAGCTTAGACATAAGGTGACAAAGTCACGGGGTGTGGTTGGGCCTGGAAACTGAGCTGAAAGCTGGTAGACTACAAATGCTTTGTTAATTCTTCTGTCTTGACTGATACAAGTTGGGCTGAGCTTGGAGGGCGACGGGCGCATGCCTTACCCTGTATATTCCCACACACGTCGACAGTCTGGTCTTCAACCCTAATATCAGCCCCCAAGCCCCTAATCTTACCATCACCGGGCTGTCCCTGCACCTTCAAACTCTCGGCGAACTCTCTCTCCATGCCCCTTTTCCATTTTTCAAAACTGGGACCGTCATGAATGCTGCGCCTCGCAAACCACGAGCCCTTCCCGTCTTTTGCGGCCATTTTGTAGATACTCAAGCCGATGGGGTTATCACGGGGATTGACCTTGACCTCTTTCCATTCCTTCCGCAGCTGTTTGGCATTTTCAGAAAGCTCCGTCGCTCGGCTCGGCATCGGATCTGCATCGACAGCAGGGGCGGGTATCGACTCAATGAGGCAATGGGCATCGCCGAAGATGTCCGTCATGAGCATGGCCAGGTCTTCCTGGGCGAAGGATTCCCATTCGACCGGGCCAAGTGCCTTGAAAGTATCATGGGCACTCGGCATTTTGCCGATCTTCTCAGCAGGCGAGCAACTGTTATGTTGTGTTTTGTATGCTTGAGTTCGCGGTGTTGCAAGACGTAAGTACCTAATGTAGGTAGGTAACAATGGTGATGTGGGGTCAGCTTGTATACTGTAGCCTGGTAGCCTGGTAGCCTGGCAGCCTCAGGCTTGTCAGGGTTTGGTTGACATTTTATTACAATTACATATACCTGCATGCCTGCATTTCTTTGGTGACATCACTCGCAGATCAGGTCAGAAGCCGTATTTACAATACCATGCAGACAGACCATGCCCGTGTAGATGGTATTCGATACCTTAGCGCCCCTGGGGGGGTATAGGTAAGGATTGCAGCAAACCTTTCGTTGTTGGTAAGCCTGTCTGCAACTATTACAGAATTCTGAATGGTTGCGGTTCCTGGAAATGATTGCTACAAACCTTTTGTATACGAAATGCTTATATTTCAGAAGTACTCTTTTCAAGCGGACACCATGTCGAACCAGAAAGCATGTCAGAATTGAAAAAGTAGCAGAACTTTAAAATGGTGCAGAGCCCAGAAAAAGTAACAGAGCCCTACAAGGATAACCCCTGTGCCGTACCTGCAAGTGCCCACTATTGCCCCACTCCCAGAAACCACCTATATGTTTTTAAAAAAAAAAGTGCTCCACAACAATACTAGTAAGTAGCCTAGCGGATTGGCCACCCGCTTTGCTGTAAGCCAGTACTTGTATACACCTAAAGGTTTAGTGTTCAAGTTCTGGCTGCAGCGAAGCGGGTGGCCACCTCTATTGATTTTTTTTGCTATATACGTATATTATTTTGCAGACATGGTTGCAGCAATCCTTTTCGCGCGTGGTAAGCATTATTTTCTTACAAGGGCTTTTGTTTTATTTGTAGTTTTCACATGGACATGGTTTTCGTCGGTGGACATGATGTCGGCTGTTCGACATGGTGTTCAACTGGACATGGTGGTCACTTCCGTAAGGCTTTAGTAACCATGTTGAATGGAAAGCATGTCCAATTTTCGAAAGGGTTGCTGCAATCCTTACCTACACCCCCCCTGGGGCGCTAAGGTACTTACAGCTTACACTAGTCTACGCGGCCGTTAGACTAAACTATTTGTACAGTGGACTGTTCAAAGACGTCAATGACGTTGGTTACCTGGTCGCTGATTATTACTAAAATGGTAGGTGTTAGTTTGGTATCGAATCTTAAATAGGTCTAGCGCTGGATATACTACCACGTAGGTAGGCGAGGTAGGTAGGTTACACTTGTGACTAAGAACACTTATACCAAGCATATACCTAATCATCTAGAGCGGCAAGTATGAGAGAATATTAATAAAGATCTAAAAGAGCTAATTTTTTTTTGGCTTCCTTAAGCATCGATAGGTAGATACGGGGAACAGGTATGTACTACATTACGCCGGGGGTACCTCACATCGAGGCCATGGACAGACCTTCACGTTCACGTATGAGTGCATCGTGATCCACCCTACAGCTACCGCAGTACTCGTCATACCACCGGCGCAAGTTGCTATTTCTCTCATCTTGCTCCTCTGCGCCTTTGTCGCCGCCTCGACTAAGCACCTTCTGCGCGAACTGAGCCTTAACCGAGTCCGCTTTCGATTTGCCCGTCTTCGGTGACGTTTCTTGGAGCGCTATACCCACCTGCTCGCATCTCGAGTTCTCGTCCATGAGCCAGTTCTCCCATTCTGACCTCAACATCTCCGTCTCTACGTTATTGACCAGACGCATCGCCACGACGAGATCATGGCGGTACGAGCCAAGCTTCTGACGTGTGCGGCGGAGTCGCCGGGCCGTTGCGCGGCTGGGGCCCCACGGTGACAGCGATGAGCCGGCATCCTCGTGTGGAGCGTCGACGCTGCTGCTGTTGGCAATGGCCTGGAATGTTGAATAGCTAGGTCGCACATTAATACAACTACAATCTTGGCGTATCATGGGAGTCTTACCAATAGCTGTCTTGCGGCCAAGAAGCTTGACTGGACGTACTTCTGGCCGCTTCATCCAAGTCCGCGATATATATTGCCTTGCTCATCATGACATTAGGTCCGACGCCAATGCGGTTCATGAAGTTGGCTGCACGCCGTTCGTTCCACCACGTCGCACTACTCTGTGACGAGAAAGTAACATTTGTGAGTACACTGAGTCCTAGTAACAGGATAAGAAGCCGCTGCGCAGTGACTACCTTCCAGAGTTTACTCAGCCCAGCGAAAGTCCATAACATGAGTGAAGACGCGACGCTCTCGGCGAACGACCGGCCCGTTTCGAGAAGCATCGAACTCAGAGTCCGGGGATTAATGAGTGGTTTCCTTGTGGAATCTGTCTCGTTCGGGGAGAAAACTACAACTTGCGACTGCAGCCCAACATTTCCATAGACTTGGATCGCTCGCTTCGTTCGGCTGTGGTGGCCTAACCTGCGCACCTGGTCTGTGGCTACTTCGGCTAACTCTTCGGCGTCCTGGCTGGCGTCATCTAGGGCTTGGCGCTCAACCAGTGCCTTCGTGAGCGCCGGTGCTTTCGACCAGACAACTTTGGTGAAAATAGCAAGCTTGCATTTAGATTTGGCAACGTGTGTGATGACGATCTTAGTAACCAGCTTGAATCCCTGCGCGTGCGGCAGATGCCAAGGCGTCTTCTCGTGAGCGACTACATACGTGACATGGTCACTAAAAATCTCGATAACTTGATGATCGGCGATATCTTCTTCACGTGATCGGCCTAGACGATTGTTATAGGTGACCTTGAAGTCGAAGATGCGTTGCATATTCCCTGCATTATTCAACTTCCACGGGCCCTGGGCAATTTGCTTGGCTCTGCGTTCGAAATATAGCTTGGGGAATATGAAGCTCTTGTCTCCGAATAAGACATGGAAACATGCTTTAGCGCTAATCTCAAATGTCCGCTCTGCCACCTTGTTGGGTGTATCCTCGGGTTCGTAAATGACAGCGTGTGTTGGGAGTTGGAGCCTGGGGATGGGTTTGCGAGAACTTCCTTTTCTTGATTTATATGCCAAGTCGCCCGGACTGACTGATCTACCAGCAGCAGTCCCATCATCAATAGGAGTGTGGGAGGGAACCTCCTCCCAGCTATCAGCACTCGGACTTCTTTGGTTGACCTCTTCTTTCTCCATATGAATGAGGGCCTTGATGATTTCTGGGACATCCATTGGCTCTTCGGCCTGCAAATCGTCGATTAAAAGATTGAGACGTGCGTGTAAAAGATCTAGATCCTCCAGGAAAGTCTTTATTGTGATTCGGGTGTAACCGATATTATCGGCGTCCTGACTCAAATGCAAGAAAATGAAATCACAGTCTCTTCCAGGCGCTGCTGTGGCTTCCGTAATTGTGTCAAGACTGATCATATACGCAACCACGAGACCCATTTGATGTCCATAAAAATACATGTTATCCGAAGTGACATAGATCCGCCCGTTACCGGCCATTTGGGGGATGGTCTTGTCATTCTCTGAAGTACTACTCCATGCAGCGCGGAAAACCAATACGAGCTTCTCGTCTAGGGGCACACTAGGGAAGAGCAGACGGAACTGGGCCGAATTTGTCTTGAGCTCTGTCGGGTAATTCGGCGGAAACGTTTCTTGGACGGGTTTATCTTTAGAAGGAACCACGATTTTTGGGACGCTCATCTTCGCGTCCATACTGATAGCCTTCTTGTGGAGTGAGCTTGTGGAAGGGCTCTTGGGATCGTCATTGTTATCTAGAGTCGTGACCTTAATCGACGAAGAATTAGGCCCAAAGGGATCATCAGAGGAAAGGTCTGTACGACTAGTTCTGCCGGAGCGCTCTTGGCCCCAGGCATTACTCCCCCAATAATTCGCCATGATTGCTGTTGGCAATAATTGGGTAGGATTCGCCGTCAATGCTCTTTCGCCACTGTAGGCAACGGCTGTTCTACTAAGCACAGTCGCACCTGGAGGCTTTGCTAGAGTGGGAGGTGCAAGACTCCCGGGTCTTGTTTCGGGGCCCAGGGCCAACTGCCCTTGTTGCGGTTTGATAGTAGCTGCTTGGCTGAGCGAAGGTCCAGAATACCCAGGCAATAAGCCATGGCTGGCAGAGATGAGGCTAGCTATGCCTCCAGTGGGGCCTGGCGATGGCATCGCCATATTATCGGCACTCGACGTGAACGTTGCCTTTCGGTGAAGATCGAGCTTCTGCATGATCCTTGCAGCATGCTCGCGCCCAGTTTCGCCTTCTTCGCGAGCCAGGGAGGTCGCTGAGCGCTTCGGAGGCGCCGCATTAGTATCGAAACTCGGTCTCGCCACAAGCCCACCGTCTGGTCCCGGGATAGGAAGTGTACCGATGCGTTCGAGACCAGCATTTTCATCAACTTGCGTGTCAAATGATTTGGCAGAAAACTCCGGCAGAGACGGAGGCGTGATGGAGAAGGCAGGATCGACACCGCCGGGCAGCAATGATGTGTCTCGGCCCACGCTGGCTTCAAAGGCCCGTTTTTTAGCAACTTCGAAGACCTCGAGCCATTCCATTAGCTGTGTCTGTGTTTCTGCCTGTAGCAGCAAGGTTTGGTTTTTCGTCTTGACCTCGAAACAGAATCGACGTTCTTCTTGAACAGCAGGCTTCGCATTACAAAGTAGAACGCCGATTTCGTCGCCTTGCAACACGCCTTGCAATCCGTTGACAAGCCATCCGAATATGCCGTCCCGGCAGTAGTACCAGCGGCGAATCCAATTGGTCCGCGACGGTTTCCCGTATACCGTCCGTAGAAACAGCCATCCTTGCTTCTCCACGATAGCTGCCGACTTCCCTTGTGTGAAAACGTGCATAGAGCCTCTGGAGCCGAGGAAAGGCACTGTCGATGCACTATAGTCATCAATCTCTCGTGAAGGCTTGCAGCTTGCCATGGTATTCTCCCCAATATCACGCCTAGCCATCTGAAGCTCTCGCTTGAATGCAGACTCCGTCAGCTCCATTTCTTTTGACCAGCCCCTCACCCTGTCCATCTCCTGACCATACTTAGCGAAGCTCCCGGCAGCGTCGCGAGACCTTTTCATCTCACGCCAGACGTCGGTTGATATCTGCACAAGCAACTTGTCGAGGTTGAAGCGAAGCTGGGGAGCGAAGAAACAGAAGTCCATAGACGCCTTTAGATAGACTTTGCGTGTTTCGTACACGGTGAACGCATCTTCACGTAGGGCGGAGGGCTCCTTGGCTTTGGACTGACCAACGTAGCGAGCAAGTGTCGAGTCGTATGTCTTTTGGGCCTGCTCCAACGATCGCTTCGTCTCCTTGAAGTTGCGCAAGTCGCTCGCGAGAAAGGCACGAACTGGCTCGACGGACAGGGTGTCTATCTTTTTGGCAATGCTCAGGACGTGCGCCCACCATTCCTTGGATCCGTCGCCGATGCGCTTGAGGGCGAGCGCGGTGTAGTCATGATCGACCGAGACGATGCCCGGCGGGGGGATGAGGCGGGAGAGGTAATTGTTGATGGTCTCCTCGAGCCCGAGGATGTCGTGGGTCAATTTCGACGTCGTCCTGACATAGCCCTCCAACCAACGCTCGATGGCATCGACCTGGTCGGCGAAGAAAACAGCCGAGGCACGGAAGGACGGCGAATCTAGGCCAGCTTCGTTTAATGTGACAGGTATCGAAGGACTCGAGCGCTTGGGAACGGCAGCAGGAGGCGGAATAGCGGGCGAGGCCGAAGGAGCGCTGTCGGACATGGCGACAAAGGATAGGCGGCTTTGGATGAAGCTTCACGTCGTGCTATCGGCTCATTGGCAGGATGTTCGACGTCTACGGCTGGAACACAGAAGAGGGCATATGACAGGATTCGGGATGGCTAATGATCAGCCAGCAAGGAGGCAGCGAAGTGGTTCAGCGAGGTGAGTGAGTGGCCTGGGACGACCGAACAAAGCCGAATATCGGTCGACCAACAAAACACCATTCATTCAGAAAGGCTGCATGGACGTGGGCCTTTGGTAATAGGTACAGTATCCAAAGGTAGGATTGAATGTAGATAGATGGTGATGCTTCGTTATTATTGTTATTACTAGTCTGTACTGATTGACGTTGACGGATGCAGCTAAGTCGATACGTTTGTAGGGGCTATCCATGTATGAGGTGACGCCCCCCTGTCCTGCCGTATTTGGCTGGCGGCTAGTTACTTCCTTGAGTGACGTAGTCGATACGCTTGCTTCAAGATGCACTCCAACCGGGGCCTAGGATGGTCTTGTCGGAGTTAACGTGCAGGCAGATGTCACACTTACCCCAATGTTCTTATCGATAATGTGGGTGGGTATTGTGTAGGTAGGTTATCAGGTCCGCCACCTTCTCTTAAGTTGATGCAGTACAACAACAGTTCTTATCAAGAACCCTTCTTGCATGCTATCTAGTCCTACATATCTCGTTATTGTGTCAACACTTCTCACTTCTTCACTCTCCCAATCTAGAATCCTGAATTACACACCTAGCTTAGTTTCTTCTTATTGTTCTTTTACTATAGTCGTAGTGTCGTATGCACTCTACATACTCAGTATCTATTGCAAACACTGATTCCAGCAATGACTATAATCAAGTCGAACACTGCAAATACTATATCATGCTGCACTTGCGCAACGCCATTGAATCAAGTCGCTCGTTCCAGCAACTCTGAAAAAACATTGCCAGAGAGGTGGTTAGAATGCTGTCCGCGGGCTATATGCGGCCGTTGTATTGTGGTAAGTCCGCTGGAGTTTTCTGTTCCCCTTTCAGCATATCTCGGATGCAATAGTTACTCCTGCTTATCGAAAGCCTCGGTGATTTTTAGTATAAGTAGACCTTATTGATTGTTATATATAAATCGTGCGGGGCCATCATTATCGCGTGATCGCGATGCTCCTTGACAGTCGGCACTCTGATTCATGCTGGAATTTCGAATATTCAGAGTCAGCATGCTAACAAGACCGCTCATGTAGGATAACCCCCGGTTCAACTCATACTGTCCTTATTGTCAGATATCAACATCTGACAATATCTTACCACCTGGGCTGAAGGAGCCACCATCCTATACTGCATCCACAAGCAGCAGTAATGCCTTTGAGCTTGCCCCACCGCCCTATACACCAACCCCCGCCGCCCGGAAGCCACGGGAGTCTTTGAACGAGAAGTGTGTTCCTCCAGACGATGAGCCAGTCGAAGATATCCTCCATTTTCTCGATCACGCACATGACAGCATCAATTCGCTTTCATTACGGTACGGTGTTCCTGCTTCCGCGCTGCGGCGTGCTAATAACATCTCTTCTGATCACTTGATCGCGGGTCGACGAGCCGTGATAATCCCGGGCCAATATTATAAAGGAGGCGTGAGCTTGTCGCCAAGGCCCATAGAGGGCGAGGAAGAGGAGAAGCGCAAAGCCAAGATTCGGCGCTGGATGGTAGCATGCAAGGTTCACGAGTACGACGTGGCATTGTGGTACTTGGAACAGGCTGAGTATGATCTTCAACTCGCGACAGACACCTACTTCTCAGACGAGGAATGGGAGAGAATGCATCCAGCTGAGGCTGGAAGAGGAAAGGGAATCATGGGGGTTAAGGGGAATAGCATCCGGTTGAGTAGAAGGCGTTAACATGTCCCACGTTCTCTATATGACGCCATTGTTTGCGATCCTGCGAAGCGCTGCCACCAATACACTAGCTTTGCAAATGGCATGCTGCAGAGCAATGCAATTGCTGTTTACCGCCCGTTCAATACTTAGAAAGCCGACCGGGTGCGCACATCCTAGCAACGAATTAGTCACATGATGATCACTTTGAGTGAAAACAGTTTCAGACTTACAGATATTTTTCTCTCAATCTCTCGCACTGACCGATCCAATTCACCTGCAATCATTTGCTTTTTATCATGAGAAAGGAGAGCAAACCTTTCGCACAAATCACCGTCGATAACACCCTTGACGGGGGCATAGTAGCTTCGATAGATCAAGTGGTCCCTCCCGGCAAGCGGCGGGTCCTCGCTGCGCATGTGTAATTCGAGACTTTGGAAGAAGTCGACATCCTCGCGGCTTACGAAAGGCTATGGAGTATCAAGAGTTAACAACAGCTTGTCAGAGTATATAATTCTGAGGGTGTTTGGGGGAAGGACGACGGATAGAAAACTGCTAGATAAGGAAATAAAGGACTTGAGAATACTTACTACGAACACACCAACGGTACCCTGGACACCGCTCCAAAGAAGGACGTCTTGGCCGCCGACTACCAAGTTTGTTTTGCTGATGCTAGTCGGCACATCCTGCGTATAGAAATGTGTCATGAGACTAAGTCGATGATTAGAGCCATGAAGGTACTCTCTAGCATGCTGAAGATGTGCTCCGACATTGTCCTCGTCTGCCTCTTCGCTCGCTTTCTGGGGACATCGCACGATCCAGATGTTCCCGAATTTATCACCACCTGCCACAGACTCATAATCCACCATTGCTGTACAGTTTGTCCATCGCGGGATGGTGTCATCGGCAAACGGAATTAACTTATTGCTCTCGTACTTGTATGCGACGTACGTAACACTCTGCTGCACATCACCGACAATGATACGGCTACCTTGTGTCTGTATAGACACAATCAGTTGTGAAGCTACATCCGCCTGGGACTTCCGGAGCAGTTGACGCAAGCCCAAATCATATGATAGGAGTGTCTTTCCAATACCAGCCAGTAAGCGCCCTTGGAATTGCGCAAGAGCCATTGGCGGCTCATCAACCTTTGTCTTATGAATGAATTCGATCTCTTTACCATTTTCTCGAAACCTGTATACGTAAATGAAACCAGCACTGAATTGCCGAGGGCTGAGGATCATGTCTTTTCCAGTCCCGACAACTAGAAATGCTTCATTGTCCTGACTAGCAAAGGAAACAGTTGCCATGCTAACTGCGGCTTCATTCTCGCCTAGATTGATGGTTTGCAATACGCGTTTTTCGGTAATAGGATCTACCACGTTGATGCAAGAAGCCCACCGGCCGCGACCCTTTGGGTAGCCAAAGTCTTCCGGTGGCAAGACAGCCGCATCTCCATTGACATCAGGATCAGCTAGCAATTGTTCGCGGAGCTCCGGAGGCAAAGTATTGTTGTCAGATTCGATAGTGTAAAAGTAGGGTTGATCAGGGTGTTTGACAAGGCGTTTGGGAGTATATGTGAGTGGAATGGTTTGTTGCAACACCGTGTCAGTCAACTTAGCGACGGAGAAGATCCTATTCAGAGAAATTCAGGTCAGCCTAGCTCATGATATCATGCTCTATAAAAATCAGATGATGAGTGGTCAGTAGGAACAATTGGTACAAAATTATTATACCTCATCGCCAGTGGCATAGGATCCCAGTTTATCATCATTCCACAAGAGGACTGAGACGGGACGAATTTACTTACTTGAGATTTTGGGCTTGGATACCTACCATGCCCTCTTCACATTGTTCGCTACTGAAATTCCATCCCCATTCCAGATCATTGTAATCAAGTGGTGTCATCATGAAACTCTTTGTGATGGGATCGGAATAACCCAGCCATGTTCTTGAACTTAGTGCCAGCACGCAAGTCCGGCCATGAACGGCGACTTGGAAAAGGCGTACAGCCTTGGGCCCAAGAAATTTCTGGCGAGTATCTGTCAGTTCGCCTGTGACTTCATCAAGCACAGTCCTAAGATAGACACCTGAGTGAAGCCCTATATGAAGGTACAGAGTACGGCCACCAGACGAAGAATCCTCCATGGACATGATGGATAACGAGGATGGCGCAGCAGTCAGCGCTTGTATAGACTTATTTTCAAGTGTGGATTCGGGGTCCAAGCTTAGCACGCGAACTGTGCAATCATCACAACCAACGGCGAGGAAGGAGCTTCGCAGGCGACCTTCTGGTACATCACCTAAACTTAGGCAGGTGACGGTTCCGAACATCTCCTTCTTTTCGTCGTATTCAGCAAGTGAGCCATCAGCGTCCATCTCAAAGTAGACAATTTCTCCGGAACTCAAAGCGACTGCAACCTGTCGGGTATTGGTAGATGCTGCGACGATTGACCGGTGTTGCGGCGCGGGCCACTCGTTAATTTGGCCATTGATGATATGACGGATACCTTTGGGATGTACTTGAAGAAGGCCATCTTCGCCAAGCTGCTGTACAGCAAGAGTAGGCACGGAGGTAAGAAACCCAGTATCCGACACTTCTTCTACTGTCTCTCCAATACTCAAAACTAATGTTCCATTGCTGAATGATAGAATGATGTAAGCATCATATTGGTCATCACGGCGGAGCTTCGTCGTCCACACAGCAGATGGGATACCTGGTAAATCCGAAGCCACGATTTCATTAACCTCAAGGCCATGCTTTAAGGTTCTAAAAGTGCTTCTCGCACCGTTCCCACAAATGGCGTAGATTTGAGGCGCATCATCCTCTGTGAGATTCGCGACTTTGCAGTCAACAAGTGGATTCATGGAGTCGATACTCTCGACTAAACTCAAATTTTCAGCTGGTCTGGGATAGAAATATGCAGGAGTATATGGGGCTTGTGGATCGGTCGGATAGTCGTCGCTAGAAAATTCCAATTCATCGTCATCGTCACCAAGTTTCTCAAATTGGTAGAAGTGGTGGTTGCCAAACTCGCTAGCGACAAACAAAAATCCACTCTTGAGAATACAGAGACTGTTTAAGAGTCGAGTCAGTAATTGAAAATAACAAGGATGGTAAGAACGCGACACTGCAGCAAGAAGAGTATTGGGGGGGGGGGGGGGGGGGGGGGGGGGGGGGGGGGGGGGGGGGGGAAAAAAAAAAAATAAAAGAAAAAGGAAGTAAATAAAAATATTTTATAAAAAAAAAAAAAAACACCCCACAAGGT